>RJWT010028500.1:0-15196 GCA_004365215.1 Cuniculus paca | reverse complement strand
TATAAGTTATTAAAAATAGACATCAGGTAAAGTTACAGACTGTTATCAGAAATTTGCAAAGCAAAAAAGCACATCAGTGAAGTTGTAGGTATGCGTGTGTGTTGGTACCTTGTAAGTTCAAGTCTAACTCAGATTCAGTCAAGCATGTGGTGACTCTTAGTCTGTAAAAGCAAATGTGGGCTTTTGCCGTTCTGGCACAGGAGGAGATGAACGTGAAAGGACAGAAATGGTGGTGCTTTTCCAGAGGAAACCTCACGTTGACATTTAAGAGCTGCATGCATGCACAGTAATATAGCTAAATCTCAAAACAATTATATTGAAAGAAACAAGCCACACAAACAAACAAGCAAACGAAGAGTTTGTATTGTAAGATTGTGTTTTTTAAGGAGCTTATGGCCAGCTGGGTATGGTTGTGCACCCCATAATTCCAGCACTCTGGGAGGCTGAGGCAGGAGGATCTCAAATTCAACACTAGCCTGAACAGCCAAGAATTATCTCAGCTCCTAGAGATGACCCATGGGTTTCAGTTCAGTGGCAGGATAAGTTTATTCCATCAAAGTCAGCAGACGTCGGAAGTGACAGAGGTTTATATAGCTTAACCTAAGCAGGGGACAGAGATTCTCATTGCATTAACAGGTCTCACCTACACTCAAGGGAAGGTGTATCAGTCTGCTGGAACTACTATGACAAAATACCATAGACTGGGTGGCTTAAAAGACAATGTATTTTCTCACAGTTGTAGAGGTCGAGAAGTCCAAGACCAAAGTACCAGAACGGTCAGTCTCAGCAAAGGCTCCCTTCCTGTCTTACAGATGGCTGTATCTTGCTGTCTTCACACTGCCTTTCCTCAGTGTATGCATGTAGAAGGATACATTCCTTCCTCTCTTCCTCTTCTTGTAAGGACACTAATCTCTTCTTGAGGGCCCCACTTTTGTGATCTAATCCCAAAGGTTCCATCTTCAAATCATATCACTTTGGGGGGGGGCTTCCACATACAAAGTTGAGAGGGATGTAAACATCCAACCTATAGCAAAGGGGATTATATACAGTAAAAGTTCAAGGGGTGGAAACTTGGGGGCCATCCCAGAATCTCAGCTAGGGCATACCCTTTACACATGCATGTTCTATTTTACAGCCACACAAAACTTCAAGGTTAAAGGGGGGGGTGACATAGGAAAAAGAAGATTATAGTATCACTAGACTTTGGAAAGCAATGTTTTATGATAGAAAAAAACAACAGTTAAAATTTAAGATACTTAGAGAAAGAATATGTGATCTATGGCACTATCCACTGAAATGTGTAAAGGACAAGGGGTACAGACAAATGTTTATCATGTGCAAGAACTGAGGAAAGCTGGGTATGGTGGTGCACATCTGTAATCCCAGCATTTGGGGGGCTGAGGCAGGAAGGTTGTGAACTCCAGGCCAGCCTCAGCTACATAGTAGACCCTGTCTCAAAAAAAATCAATCAGGGCTTTGACATCTATATACATCATACTTTAGACAACCAAAATGCTCTGAGAATTATCAGAGGGCTGATGATAAGTCATAAACTTATTTTTACCTGTAGAACTAAAACCAAGTGAGGATCAGAGGAAAAAAGCACAGAACACAGTTGCTTTGTCACCAGGCATGGTGGTGCATGCCTGAAATCACAGCACTCAGGAGGAATAACTTGTGCTTTAAAATTTTGCTTGGAGACATTTGAGATTACAGGAACTCATAATTGCTTAACAAGAGAACTAGGCTGCTAGCTGGTCATAGAAAAGAGAGTTGAGAGATTTTAGCCACCGTGTCTAACTTGCAGTCATTGGTTCATTTCTAGAACAATGTTAAGCAGGAAAATGGTAGTAACAATGCAGGAGGGAAAATGAATGAATAGGTTATTACTGCCATCTGCTGATAAATGTGCAAAAGTACTGGCACTATATTCTGAGATAAAATAGCATTAGTTTAGGATACACTTTATTTTACAATATGTCAAGAAAATGTTCAAATATTTAACTTCAAAATGATTAGCAAATGTGTTGTGTCATTGATTTAAACCAGATGAGTTGGAATTTGAACTATTTTAGTTCACATTTTCCTTCAATAGCCAAGAACAGAGAGGTATTCCCAGTTTTCATGCTCAAGAATCATAGAAAAGGTTTAATGGAGAATTACATCCATTTCACCTCCCCCAAGGGACTTGTACCCCAGATTCTTATTCCAGAACTAAAGGTTGAAGGGTGGACTGCATGGGGGTGTAGCCTTCAAGGGAGACACTTCATCACCTGCCTGCCTCTAGCAGGCTTGTAAGATGTATTTCCTAGCAAGTTACCAACATACTTAAATCAGGTAAACCATTGCTTTGACTGTATGAACTTGCAAAGTGGCCGATTATGACTATGCAGGGGGATTCCACAGCCCCTTCCACCATCGCTAGACTTCTATTATACCAAGCTTCTATCATGCACTGAGCAACATCATCTCCCGTAGGACATGAGACCTTAATAGTGCACACATGCACCTTCTGGCAGATTTCACTGCCTTCAAGTCCTCACGCTTTTCTTTTTTAGTACAACCTAGGGCTCTAGCACTGAGCTACACCCCCAGCCTCTTTTCTTCCTGTTAGTATTATTTCAGTGGATAGTGCCATAGATCACATATTCTTTCTCTAAGTATCTTAAATTTTAACCGTTTCACCATGCTTTCCTCTGCAACCCCCTAAGTCCTTGCCAAACTGCAAAATTCACCACCTTGAAAATGCCTCCATGATCACCTCCACATAACTATCATTTTAGGGGTTCTTTTCCATGTATCAGGCACTATTTTAAATATTTTAAAAGCCAGGAGAATTGTTATCCCTGTTTAACAGTTAAAAATCTTAGAGCAGTAAATAACTGACTCAGGTTCACATAAGGAGTGAGTGAAGAAATCAGGATTTGAAGCAAATTCCCTCTAATGTAAACACTAAACTCAGCTGTGTGAAGCAGTGCACTCCTGTAATTCCAGACGCTCAGGATTCTAAAGTAGAAGGATCGCAAGTCTGAAGTCAGTCTGGGTAACTTAGTGAGACTTTGCTGCAAAATAAAAACAAATGAATAAGAAGGGTTGGGGATGTAGCTCAGTGGTAGAGTACTTGTCTAATATTTGGGAGGCCCTGAGTTTAATCTCCAGTACTGAAAAAAAAAATAAGATTAAGCTCATTCCTTAATAATCATTCTATCAGCTTCTGAGTGCATAAATGTGCAAGGCCGTGAAGCTTTGCATAACTTATACAGTGACACATTTGTGTTTATTAACGGCAATGATACATATTTTTATATTATTTTCCTATACAGTGAGATCTCTAACACTTAAAGAGGCATCAATGATGTGAGATTAGAAAAAATACCCGACACTTCCTTGAAGCTCACATTTTAGCATTCAGGGCTCACATTAGCAAGGGGTGTGGGGTCTTGGTTAAGACTGTACACCCTGAAACCAGACCACATTCAACCACATACCGTGCTACCCGCATGGCACTGAAGAAGGTGCCTGCCCTAAGTTTCGAAAATTAAGTGAGATTCTCATGAAGACAGCCTCATACCGTTATATGTAATCAGTCAATAAAGGGCAGTTTTTATTATTTCCGTCTTTTCTACATGCTAGATCTTCAATTCAGATTGTTGTTTAACCTTGCTCAATATGATACAGCCACATTTTTCAGGAAAGCAAAGAAAAGAGCTCATATTTATCCTTAGAATACGATGTTGGCTGACTCTCAGTGGTAACTGGCTTGTTACAAGTCTCTTTATGTGAGCTCTGCAATATATGATCAGAATATATGGTGAATATTCAAATTTTAATGCTTTACAGTAAGAGACGCCTTATTAATGTCCCTCAAAATATCCCCTCACTTCAAACACATATCACATCATTCTTGCACTTTCTAAAGAAGTTCTGGAAATTCTCTTTTATGAATGTGTCTACAGGATATGATCAAAAATATGGTGAATGGGCTGGGGATATAGCTCAGTGGCATAAGCGCCTGCCTGGCAAGTGCAAGGTCGTGAGTTTGGTTCCCGGTACTCAAAAAAAAATGGTGAATGCTGCTTCCCAGGGCCATGCTTTGGAAAGGCAGATTCATAAAATATTATAGAAGTGTCTTCATATATCTTATTTGCCAGATTTGACACTACGTAACTTCTGGCTCATCTCCAAAGTCGAAATGACCGTGAAAGGTATATTTTTTTGAATCAATTCAGGACAGCAAAACACCCATCATAGTGCAACTAAAGACACTTACAAGACAGGACTTCCAGAACTGCTCCAGAAAGTAGCAAGAATGACGAGGTACATGTGCTCTAAGTGAGCAGAGCTATTTTGAAGGGGATTCGTCGCAATTTGTCTTTTACTGTAATACATTTTGTCACATTTAAACATTGGCAGTGTGTTTCAATCACACTGCTTAGAGTCAGTCTTGTGAGCTCTGGGCAGAGAATCTTTAGACACAGGAAGAAGCAGAGGGCGTGTGCCCTGGTTTTGCTAGCCTGCCGGTGATTACATGGAAAGCCCTAACTGTGAAAGTGGCAGATTTGCCAGTTTGCTCCCACAGGCCTGGCAAAAACCATCACACTCCCTGCTCATATCAAGGATATTGCAGTGACCAATTCAGGTCCTCTCAGCTTTGACTTTTTCTTTGACATTTCCCTGATACACAAACACAAAAAAAGAACACAGCAGCACAAAACCACACGCATACCAGAAATCATGCCCAGACTAATTTAATAACTTTCTGCTCTCTAGTTTGGCCCAGGCATTGATTAAGAAGTAAAATAGAAACTACTGAATGAGAATATTTGTATTTCTGGAAAAATAACTCAATAGTTTGAAGGAAGAGAACATGTATCCTTCACTCAAAGGAATGACAAAAAGTTTCCCAAATTAGTAAAAGGCTAGTAATTTTATAAAAGTCAGATACTGTATGTGTCTGTGCTCATGTGTAACTCCAAAGGTGACATCACTACTTAAAACATTCCCATTGCTATGGGCATTGATGGGCCAGGAATCCTTTCCCTGCTATGACTGCAGCAAAGGTTACATGAGTCAGGATTTCCCACTGAGAAGAAAAAGACATAAAATTTTTAACTTTTACTCCAGCATTCTAAACCTAGGAGTCATTCTTAAACATAAACCAGAAAAAAAACCAAAAGCACATCTGCTCAAAATTATTCCTTGCAGCATTATTTGTAACATCAAAAGATAGAAACAACTCAAATGTCCATCAAGACAGGATTAGCTGATTTTTAAATCCATCTTTATATAATGAAGCATGCTGAAGATTTAAAAAAAGGAATGAAAAGTATCTCCAGGCACTTTTTAGGGATCACCCAGAATATATTATAAAGTAAGAAAATCAAAATAGAAAGCAGGTGCAGGGGCGCACACCTGTAATCCCAACACTTGGGAAGATGAAGCAGGAGGATAACTTCAAGTTTGAGGTCAGCCTGGGCAACAAAGTGAGTTCAAGGCCAACCTGAACTGCATAGTGAAACTCTGTTTCAAAAAGAGCAACAACAACAACAACAACAACAAAATAGAAAAAAACTTACAGAATATGCTGTCATTTATGTAAAAACAGATAAGAGTTTGTGTATTTACTCACACTAAAACACAATGGAAAGATGAATCAAAAAATATTTTAAACATTTACCAATAATCTAAGGGGGGAGGTAGAGGAGAAAGGACCAGAATAGAAATTGGTCTTGTTTAACTACAGTTTAGTTTATAAATTTAAACTGAGAATCATGAACATTCTAATTATGACATTCTATCATACATTAGATATTCTTATTAGTTATGTGAGTCAGTAAAAAAATTTTCAAACACAGCAATCATTGCTGCACATCCTTAATTTCACGTAGTCCAAGGACAAAAATATTTGTGAAAAAAAAAACCACTTTGGTAGGGGCTGGGCATATAGCTCAGTGGCATAAGCAGCTGTCTGGCAAACACCAGGTCATGAGTTCAACTCTGATACCAAAAGAAAAAAAAAAAACCAGTTTGGTAGATGATAGGGGACAAAGCCATTATTTTAAAAACTAGCGAATAGAATCAATCTTTATTCTGCTCTTTCTAAATAAATTATTCTAACTAAGTGACTACGGAGGATAGTTTTCTTTAAGAAGAAATATTCTGATTAATAAAAGAAAAAGAAAAAATAGACTATCCTAATATTCTTTTGTAAACTCTTATGAATTAATGAATTTAGACAATGATAATTAAGGGCTTTTAAACTCACAAAAAAGAGAATCAAGTAGGCCACATGTATCGCCCTATGGAAGTGCATAAAAATCTATCAAGAATTTTAGACACAAAAAGTTAATTCTAACTGTCCTAGTCTAGCTACCAATTTACCAAAATTTCAGGAATCTATAAAAAAAATAATGCAAAGATATAATTGGCAAATTCTAGTTTCTTCAATGAATTGCAAGCATGGGGGGATCATAAAGAGAGACTCTCGTGGGTTAAAAAATATTTGAGAGGAATCTGATTAAGCTTATTTCAAATGTGATTCGAATCACACAGCAGGTTCCTATAATCTCAGGTGGGAAGATTGTGAGTTTCAGGCAAGACTGGGAAATACAGTGAGGTTTTGGCTCAAAAACAAACAAACAAAAAACCCTAAAAGTAAAACTAAGAAAATTATTTGGCCCCAAGTATTCTTTTGTAGGGTACAAAACAAATTTTACTTCTGTGCCTAGGGCCAGCCATGAAAATATGGTCTTAAAATAAACAAGACGAAGGTCACACTGCAACAGTAAAGTAGATTCACGTTGACAGTTGTGTAATTGCACAGCATCTCTCCATACCTTAGTAAGACTCACTCATTCCAAAGCCCAAGAATAGCTCTGCACGTGACTCAGGACTGACCAGAAAGAGTAATGTACCTGAATGGCAAAGAGAGAGCATTCCCAGAAAAGTGACCAAGAGAATCATTTTCCCTGTCAGAATTAGGTCAGAGGACATTAGATTGCAGACATCTGGGAACTGAGATGAGAGATCTTTATAATTTACATTTCAAGGTGTGGAAACATATCTTATAGCTTGAACTTTATCCAGCATTTCAACATGAATATCAACAGTCGTTAAGAATCATAAAATTTTGCCATTGTACATTTCCTTGAAACTATAATCCTCAGAGAATGGTTACATTTTAGTCTGAGCCTATGGCCAAGATGACTTGGTGAAACTTCCTTGTTTAACAGATTAAGCCAGGTGAAATGACCTGGTCTAGCTCACTGACCGAGGTAGTGACTGGAAACGTTGCTGCATCTTGTTTGTTGACTTGCAGCCCAGAACTTTTTTTACCATTACATTCACATTTTATTTCTTGTCATCTTTGTCAAGGGCAGCGCTGATATATAGGATACAATACTTTAATTCTGACCTCAATTTTATTCTAGGTAATATGTGTCTTCTAGAAAGTTCTCTCTTATTAGTCTTTTATTATGAAGAGCTGATTATAAAGGGAAAAAATGATAAGATTTTACTGATGATATTCCCCCACAAGTCAAACGAAAAGGGAACTTCTTTATTTAAAAGTGAACCTCAAATCCGTTTTTCCTCTTTCACAGCTCAGCACAGTTGTACAGAGCTATCCAGATTCATTACTACATAATGGAACAGGGGACACTAAAAAAAAATGGATCGATTTCAATATTCTTTGTTCACCCATGACAGAAAGGAAACGGGTGGGAGTGTAGTTCAGTGGTAGAGTCCTTGCCTATTATGCTTGAGGCCCTGGGTTTTGATCCTCACACACCCCACACTCACAACCCCAGAAAAAAAGGGGAAGTTACATTGCGAGCTCTTAACATTTTGCACAACACTTCTACAAAACTTCCAGTAGGTGGCAGTGTTTAAGAATTTTGCCAATAGTAACCAGAACTTCCGTGCAGGGGACGCCGGAACGCAGGGCCTGCTGCGTGCTGAGCATGCGCAACTGTAGCACTGAGCTACGCAACCAAGGCCTGCTGCGTGCTGGGCATGCGCGGTTGTAGCACTGAGCTACACCGCCAGACTCAAACAGGCATCTGTAAACCCCCGACCCAAACTTGTATTTCTACTTACTGTATTTGCTGGTTTGGGGGAAAGTTCGTGAGTTACAGTGTTATCATTTCTGGGTACTTGTTTAACTGAGGTTCGCCCTTCGATTTACAAATATGAGTCACCACCAGTCTTGATAAATTACAGTAAATTTGGTTAATCTTATTTTAGGAATTCTGTATAAGGTCCTCGAAACTGTTCCAAATACCAGTTCCTTCCCCAGAACTGCGTGGGCTAAACTACAGGTTTTTCAATGGCTCCCATTTTGCATTACGCCTCGAGTATCTAGGGCAGGAATGGAGCTTGAGATCAGGTTCTGCTGGCATGCACAGGAATTATTCAGAAACAAACATAGTTGCTTGTCACAAATATAAAGTGTTCCAACTTTATCCTTTCTCTTTGCTCAGCAACAGGCATCCTCCAATGCAGGGTCACAAAGTATATACAATGACCTTCTCTGATCAACGTTGCTCCTACGCTAGTACCTTAGACTTGTTCCATCCCTATCAAAAGATCCCTTGCTTCATTCCTTCTTAAGCCATGCACCTACCTTGCTGCCAAGTGCTCTTCACAAAGCTTTCTGTAAGGGTCATTCCTTGACTAGTTCTATGTTCCTTTTTCTTATCTTCGTCATACATTTTCTCAAAACTTATGGAACCAATTTTTTTCCATAATAAATTATATTTTACATTCATGTATCCTAGAAGTTTTAGTTCAATATTTATTCTATGTACATTAAAAACTGTTTTCTATGGATGAAAAAATGTTCAACATCACTGGCCACTAAAAAATGCAAATTAAAATGACACTGAGATTCCATCTTACTTCACAAAGAATGGCTGCCACCAAGAAATCAAATATTAACAAATGCTGGTGAGACTGTGTGGAAGAAAGAATCTTCTACACTGTTGGTGGGAATGTAAACTTATGTAACTATAATGGAAATCAATATGGAGTTTCCTAAATCTAGAAATTCCACTCGACCTAGGTATTCCTCTTGTAGGCATCTTCTCCAAGGAGTTAAAGCCACCATATTGCAGTGATACATGCATACCCTTGTTTATAGCAGCACAATTTACAATAGGTAAAACTTGGAAACAGCCTACAGGTCCATGGTGTTTATAGTCAATAGAGTACTATCCTGACATAAAGAAGGATAAACTTGAGGCATTTGTAGGAAAATGGATGCACCTTGAGACCATAATGTTAAGTGAAATAAATCAGACATGCAAACTTAAATATCACATAGTTTCTCTGATATGAGAAAACCAAAATATAAATAAAGAGCAAAACGCAAGAGCGATCCTAGGAAGCAAGGAGATTTTCAAATAGGAGGGAGATTGAGAGACTGGGAAAGGGGAGTGGGGAGGGAAAGGGGATGAAGAGGAATCGCCTTGTGCTCTGCTCATGTAGCAGCTCCATACAAGGAAGGGGATCATTATGTAATACAAACATGTGCTACTGTAAAGTTAAAAACTGAAAAAAAGTCTTCCATTTTTATTTATTTTGGGGTGCTGAGGATTGGACCATGATGCACAGGCTAAGCACACGTCCTACCACTGAGGTACATCCCCAGCCCACTTTTAGATTTCTACACATTCAGAGTCGTTTGTGATCACTTTCATTTCTCACATCAAGTATCTTTAGAACTTATATTCCTTTTAAAATGGAGGTCTCTTCCAAAAAGGGTAGGTTATTTTTGCAAGACACCTTAAATCAAATATGCAAAACATTTACAAGCTATTTTTTTCTTTTATTTTTTTATACACTGATAACTACAGTATAATATACGTATTGAAAAATCCATAAATCGTAAGCATATGATGATAAATTCTCACAAAGTAAACATCCCTGTATAGTGAAAAATTATCTCTGGAGGTTGAACATTGTGAGAACCCAGAGACCTGTCATCAACCCTTCCCATCAAAATCCTGCATAACCACAATTCTGACCTCTAACACCACAGACCCACATGTAATTTTAAAGTGTGTACATCACCTGGCACACTAGCGATACACAAAAGTATAAAGGTGGAAAGTAAACATCAAAGTCATGAACAATGGCTGCTTTCAGCATTGCCCTAAAGAACTCATCTCCTTGCATCTATGTGATCCTCTTACCACCCCCCTCTCCTGTCTTCCCATTTCCCTAGGTTTCAGCAAAGAAAACTGAGCGTTAGAAAGACCGTAGGCCTTTTCTTAAAGCCACACATCCAGTTAGTGGCAGCATTAAGATTCAAGGTGCAGTTTCTTTTATCCCAGACTCCCATTTTTCGGTTACTATGCTCTATGTAAAAAATACATTGAAAATAAATATAATCAGTGAAAAGCTCATTTATTCTTGTGGTATTTCGGAAGAGAAATGAAAATTAAATTGATAAAAGACACATCATAAATACAGGCAAAAAAGAAAATTTTTACCGAAGATAAGAGATAAAAAGTCCATTACATGGGAAGAAATTGTTCAAAAGGAAAGAACTGGGATGGGGGTTTCTCACAAAGAAAATACATTTGTGACATAATTCACATAGTAGCTTTTCCCTTCACTTTTAAATACCTCATAACAGGCTGAGTTCATATAGGCCACATATAACTAGACATAGAAAGATAAAACAGGAAATTTTTCTGCTTCTAACAAAGATAGAAGGGGTCTCTGGAACCATGTTGCTCTGTACCTTAAGCACATCTAAGTCCAAGGCTTTACATGGAATTGTTCAGCAGCTATTAGGTACAGAACAAGTACATTCTGTGTACTCTGGAAGCCCTGATCAAACAATATGGGGCTACTAGAAATTTATTTAGCAGGAGATTTCAGATGGGTAATGTGATGTTCATGCCTTGGCAGTGGATTGCCCAATGTTCAAGAATGGCTGGAATAAATGAGTCCTTTTAAACTGTACAAGAGCTGTGGGTTTTAGAAGTTTAGAACTACAGAAAATATTCACATCTTGAATCTGTATGTGAGAGAGAGAGACAGAGACAGAGACAGAAAGAAAGAGCTTTTTGGGGGCAACCACTATTAATAAGATGCCCAGGTTCTTTTTTGTGGAAAATACACATATGCATATTTTACAATTTCATATAAAAATTCAGAAGTTTTGTGGGTCTGAATGTTAGGAAGATTAGACAAGGTGTGGAAATCTCACATCAGTGGGTATGATTTTATGCAGTGCAAAAGGTAAATGATCTGATGCTGCGGCGTACACCTTTAATCCCACCCTTTGAGAAGTTGAAGCAGAAGGACTGAGAGTTCGAGTCTGAGGCTAGCCTAGGCTACACAGGGAGACTCTATATAAAAAAATAAATAAAAGGAAGGAATGTAGGGAGGAGGGGAGGGAGGAGGAAGGGAGGGAGGGAGGAGGAGGAGAAGAAAAAGAAGAGGAAGGGGAAGAGGAAGAGGGGGAAAGAAAGAATGAGAGAAAAAGGGAAGGAAGGAAGGAAGGAGAGAAGGAAACTAAACATTTCAGAAAATAAGAAACACACAGAGCCTGAGTTCTTGAATTAATAAGTTAAGGAAGATAATGCATCTAAAGCCATTATTAGCTGCCTCGCATGGGCTCCGGCAACTCAGAAGTTCTTGTCTCTCCCTAGCTTACAGTCTAGCGCTCCAGGCCTCAGGGTGTTCGTTCCTGTTAGCCCTTCTCCCTCCTTGGTCTAATTCAACTCAGCAGTAGGGGTACAGACTTCCATGTTCTCAGAACACCTTCTCTGACTGCCTAAACCTTCTCTGCTTACAAGCAGGGTTCAATGCCCTAAATATCTCCTGCTCATTTGCACATCACTTCATATGATCCCTGGACTCCGAGCAATTTGAGCGCAGGAGCTGTAAGTTATTTAATTCTGTGTCCTCGGATCTTACCAAGCCTGGCACTGTGAAAAGTGTTTGAATGAAAGAGTGCGTATGCAAATGGATATGACTGGGTACACTCAACATTTAAATTCGGGGGGCTTAGAGTTCAGCAACCCTTGAGCTTGTGTTCAAGAAAACTTGAAGCAACATCACAGCCTTTGAACAGGCTTACTTAAAAGGAGCAAGTACCCATGAATAAATTATCTTCTCTCACTTTCAGCAAGGTATACTTTGAAAGCAAATGGAGCAGCTCCCACATGAGTGAGTCCTCAAGCCCTCTGTTTCAGGCAAGTGCATTTTTAGAATAAAGACTTCTTCATTACAGTTTTAGTGATTCTTATTTAAAAAGGTACACAAGTGTCTAGTGTAAAATTTAAAAACTACCAAAAGATACATGAAGTCCATTTCTTTCCCGCCCCACCCAAAGTTACTCAGTTTCCTACTCCAGAAGCAACTGCCCTAGCAGTCTTCGCGATGCTTCCATGGAAAGTCCAGGCATCTAAAGTTTGCTTTGCTAGCTACTTTTTTACACAGACACCCAAAAGAGACAATTTTCTTATGGCTAAACTATTCACAATTTTTGACAGCTGCCTTTTGGAAGAAACCACAAGCTATAGAGCTGTATCTTCCTAGGTAGGCTAAGTGCGAGGTTAGTCTCCAGAAAAATCTATCCAGGAAACAGCAGGATATAGAAGTCTGAGGGTCTGGGCAGGAGGTAGAGATCCAGGGCAATAAGCTGTGGTTGATGTCACTGGAATGAGGCAACAGCCCACACAGCATGGACAGAGGGGGTGAGATGCTGGCAGGCACCAATATAAAGGACACATGCTCGAAGAACTAATAACCAAACCCAGGAAGGCTAAATTAGGGAGGAATACATGATCATAGATTTTCAACATCAAAAGGAGAGCTAATTTTGCACTCTGGAGTCTTTATACTGACCTACATCAGAAAGGCAACTCTAGGGATTTAAAAAGAGAGGGAACTAAGAAAGGGTTAATAGTATGGTGAGGGGTGAGGAAAAAAGGGATAAAAGTGTTCCACCAAATACCTGCTAATAGTGAGAGCGTGCCAGAAATATAACAGTGAACAATACGGATTCACTTTCTGTCTTTTTACAGGTTTGTTTCTTGGTGCAATTTTAAGTCTAGAAGACTGTTGGTGGAACATTCAAAGTGGAGACACTGGTCTCAGGTTACCCTGAAAGTAAATCACCCACTCGTGCTTAGGAGGATTTTGCAAACACTGTACACATGTTTTCTAGCCTGCTCAAAATTATATCTAGAAAGGGAGGTCAGGAGGGGAACAGGGGAAACCACATCAAAGAGGAGTGAGAAGAGAAGAAGGATAAAGAGGAGGAAGCGGAAGAGGAGGATCGATGGGGCTGAGGCTTCCGTATTTTTAAATTTTTATTCACTGACCTATTTAAAAGAGAAAATAAACTTTTGTAAGGATATAGGGATAACCAACTTTTTCCTCTTCTCACCACAGAACAATATATAATAGTTCAGTGAACTCGGATCAATAAAATGTGAACAAATTTCTCTTTACCAGGCATCAAGCGATTCTGACACCTAGAAATGTGGAGGATTCTCCCTTACAGAACAAGCAAGTAGTTCTACAGTGCTCACCTGCTGTGGATCTTCTGATTCAATTCAGTTCTGACACCTTCAGTCTCTACACTCATATCTTACAGGTGAAGGGCTCAGTCCCCAGCACTTCCCCCTACTTCAGACCCCAGTGGCAAACCTTGGGTTGTCTCACCTCTACTCTAATTAACCAGCCATTAGCCAATGATTCCACAACGCCTTCCTTGGAATGGGTTAATTTGCTTGAGTGGCTCAGAGATCCCAGGGGAAAGCTGTGTTTACACTGATCAGTGTATTATAAAGGATATTACAAATGTTAGAGATGAAGAGATCCAGCATCTGAGATATGGGGGGAGGGATGCAGAGCATGGTCTTTTCTAGCTGCATCACCCTCCGGCAACCTCCTGGTGTTTGGCTATTCAGAAGCTCTCTGAGGTCTCCTTGCCCTATCCTTTTCAGTATATCTGGAGGGTTCACTGCATAGACATGACTGATCAAATCACCGGCCGTTGGGTATTGACTTAACTTTCAGCCCCTCTCCCCTTCCTGGAGGCTAGGAGAGGGGGAATGAAAAACCCAACCCTCTAATCCTGAAGCTTCACTAGCCCTCTAAAGACTCATCACTTTGGGGATTTCAGACATTGTATATGCCAGCAGATGGGGACAAAGAGCAAATACCTATTTCACAGCATCACAACCATTTAATTATTTTCTACAGTATACTTTGCGCTATTTTAGGCACTGAATAGACAGTGATACAGGATGAGGTTCTAGAAGTTTGCAATTACCACATTCTACCTGTGAGTGTGAGTAGGTGTGAGTGGGTGTGAGCAGCACATCACTCCAGGAGTCCTCTCCTGTGCACAGGTTCACAAATCAGATAAACCTATATACAAGGTGCTTGGAAGCAGTAAGAGAGACCCTCCACATTGCCTGGATTAAGTAAAGATGTCAGGATTTTATTATTTTATTTGACTATTCTTTTTTTTTTTTTTGAGACAGGGTTTCACTATGCAGTTCAGGCTGGCCTTGAACTCACTTTGTAGCCCTGGCTGGCATCAAGCTCACAGTGATCCTTTTGCCTCAGCCTCCCAAGTGCTGGAATTAAAGATGTGCACCACCATGCCCAGGTCATTCAACATATTTTAAGGAACACATGGTAGTTATACATATTAATGGTATTCACTGTGATGTTTCCATGTAAACATACAGCATGTATCACTCCTGCCACTCCCAAGACTCACCCACTTGAGTTTCTAATAATCCTTCTACTTTTAATTTTAGTTTCTAATTTTCTCTTGTTTTGTTTTTAGTTTCCACATATGAGACATTGTTTTCTGTGTCTGGCTTATTTATTTGTTAATAAACATGACGTCCTCAAGTCTTATTTTGCTGCTAATGATGTGATTTCTTTCATTTTCATAGCAGAATAGTAATACTCATTGTATGTGTGTGCCATGTTTTCTTTATCCATGCATCTGTTGATAAGCACCTAGGCTGACTCCACATCTTGGGTATCGTGCCCAGAGCAGCAATAAACAGGTTTACCAGTATCTCTTTTGTATGTTGACTTCATTTCCTTTGGGTACATATCCAGCAATGCAACAGCTGGTTTAATATGGTGGTTCTATTTTTAGCTTTACAAGGAACTGCCATTCTGTTTTCCTTAGTGGCTGTATTAATTT
>RJWT010028499.1:0-15190 GCA_004365215.1 Cuniculus paca | reverse complement strand
AGCCTCCCTAGTGCTGGGATTACAGGTGTGAGCCACCATGCTCGGCTTTGATTTCTATTTTAAGCCTTAAATTTAGGTCCAAGTACTCTTCCCAAGAATCTTGCTCTATAATGTGCCTAACACAGTGCCTGGTAACTGTAGGTACTATGAGTACTAGGTATATTACACACTTACTACCTCATCAAGCTAGCGTGTGGGCTCTGAGGGTCACCAGGGCAGCCTCATTAGATGGTGTATTAGCTGCTGTAAAGAAGACAAAGCTTTTGTGTATATGGAAAGTGATTATGATTGCCTGTTTGCATCATCGAGGTATATGTAACTGGAATACAATAAAACTATAAAGTACATAGTCTGAGATTTTTTGTTTTGGGTTTTTGAGACAGGGTCTCGCTATGTAGTTCAGGCTGGGCTTGAACTCACTATGTCGCCTAGGTTGGCCTTGAACTTGTGGTGATCCTACTGGCTCGGCCTCCTGAGTGCTGGGATCACAAGTGTGTACCGCCATGCCTGGCATCTGGGGGGTTTTGATATGTATAAACATCCACTAAGCTGTTACTCTCAACGGGTTTTTTGTACCCTTTTAGTATATACGCTGCTGAAGCGAGTACTTTGTGCCCTTTTCAAATCCTTTCTATCCCCACCACCTGCTGTCCTGTACCTACACAACCACTGATTTGCTCTCTGTGACTAGATGAGTTTGCATTTTCTAGAATTTTACATAAATGTCATCTTTTTGGTCCAATTTCCTTTACTCTATAATTATTTTGGGATTTATCAATGTCATATTATTAACTCCAAACTAACGAGTTTTGATATTATTGCTTGTGTTGGTATCTTTCGTTCCTTCCGTTTGACGGGCGCACATTGGGCAGCCTGAGGGGGGACAGTTGCTAAATGTGAAAGCTGGCAGTGCAGGGTGCTGTCTTCCAGGCCTGCCACAGAAAGGCTTCCCAGTGGAACTGGTTAGCCTGTCTTGGTTAGCCTATCTCAACTCTAGCTGCTGTTGGACGGGAAACGCTCAGTGATGAGGTGCTGATTACTGGTGTTTGGAGATGTGGGGAAGAACTGAATGAAAATCTTCATCATTGTGTTGCTTTGTCTTGCTTCTGATTTTTAATCTTCCATCTTTACCTTTTTATTGGAAATATGTGCCTGTTTTATAATCTAAGTTTAAACTAGTTATTCAGACTTTTGAGCAATACAATGGAAGCCTGGTGTACCTTGTAAAGTGAATAGTAATTTTGAGTATCAGTATTTTCTTTCTATAGGGTAAGGATCTGTACTGCATTTTGGCTCTAGGTATTCAATCTCTTTCTAGACTCTTGACCATATCTAAACCACAGAACAGAATTAGTTCAGATCTGTAGTGTGGAAAAATAAACCTAGGGGAAAAAAAACAACAACAACTAGGGTAAATAGCAGCTGGTAAGATCTTTTAGGAATTCAAATAGCCAGAACCATATATCCTGAAGTCTGTTTCCTTTCTTTTTTGAGGCCGGGTCTCACTGTGTAGTCCAGGCTGGCCTAGACTAGAATGCTGGGATTACAGGTGTGCGCCCCCACACCTGACTTTTTTTTTTTAAGTAGTGTCTCATTATGCAGTTCAGGCTGGCCTTAAATTCAACTGTGTAGTCCAAGTTGGCCTCAAACTCACGGGATCCTTCTGTTTCAGCCTCCTGGGTGCTAGGCATGGGTCACCACACCTGGCTCTGAAGTCTACTTCTTGAAGAGGGCAGGGGATGTGGTACTGGAAGGAGAAGAAAAATATAAATCAGATTCCTATGTGTCAATATCCTCTCTCTCAGATCTGACATGATGGTATCTCATGACTTTGATAGAGTGACAGGCCATGCTGGAAATGCCCTATAAAAAAGAAGAGGTAAAATTCCCCACCTGACTCCTGGAATTGGGTTGATAAGAGCGCAGTTGTGGATTCTCAGTTCGAACATTCGTGAGTCCTCTTTCCCTGCTTGTTTATTGTGTCCAATGAGTGTGTAAAAGGTGCTGTCTTAGTGAGCTTTGCGGAGACCTGTGCTCAACGACTGCATTTTTAGAGAGGGCCCTGGGGTGGGCGCGGAGTGTGGTGGTGGTAACATGTGCTTTGCTGGTAACTGAGTGACAGTAAACAGTCCCTGTACCTCAGCCCTGGGCCAGTTTCCTAATTATGAAATAACGTCAGTGGAACACAGGTTGGGTAGCTGACATTAGACATCAAAATCTCATTCCGACTACTTCCTTTCGGCTAGTTTCCTTGCTTCCTCTGTATTCCCTCTGTTAGGAGATCTGGGGACTCAAAAACTGGCTAAACAACTGAGAGTTTTGATTTCTTCTTGTCCGCCTTTGTCTTTTTTGCCCAGTGGCACCCGCGTCTGCTGCCTTGTACCTTGTGCCATTTTCCTGGCGAACTCCTCAGCATGAGCAGCAAAGGAAAGAGGTTAAAAAGGACAGTCCCAGCCACACCACCAGCAGCGGTGGCACTGGTACTAGTGGGAGCAGCACCACTGGAGACACATGCAAGTGAGTGTGGGGTGAAGACTCGGCTTGGCATCTCAGGGAGGGAAACAGCTGAGTGCACCGGCGAGACAGCCAGACAGGAGGCGGCACGCGCGAGGCTGCTGACCTGTGGTCATGGCACCACTGAGCCATGGGGCAGTGGTGACTTGGCGTAATGCTTTTCTAGCCTTTGCTTTCCGGTGTAGACTTGTGGGTTGTTTCTAGCATCAGCGCACTTCATCTGAGTATATTAACGAGAGAACTCCTGAGTGGGGAACAGTGGCTTTTACCTGGTTGGGGGGCGGGTGGCTACTTGAGAACCTGCCAGTGGATGGAGCTGTGTGGAAGTTGGTGTTGTGCAGTCACAGTGAACTGCTGCCAGGTCTTCTGGGCTTCGCGCTTTTGAGGTGACCTGTTTCATCCTGGCCTGCGCTCATTCCTTTTGCTTGGGAGAGATAGTGAAATCTCAGTAGCATGAATTTATGCTCTCTTTCACAGGAAGAGCAGGAGTTGGGGCAGGGGTAGAAAGCACAGGTCAATAGTTACTGGGCTGTTATGTTTGGAGAATTTTTTTTTTTGGTACCGGGGATCAAATTCACGACCTTGTACTTGCCAGGCAGATGCTTGTGCCACTGAGCCAAATCCCCGGCACTTGGAGAATTATTAAAATGGGAAGAGACAGTGGAAGCCTATACATTAAAGGCCATGAGAGGCTGGATGTGGTGGCACATGCCTGTAATCCCAGCACTCGGGAGGCCGAGGCAGGAGGATCGCTGCAATTTTGAGGCCAGCCTGGGCTACATGAGTTCAAGGTCAGACAACTGCACAGTGAAACCCTGTCTCAGAGAGACCAAGAAAACAAAAAAAGCCCACAAGAAATTGTTTCTATCTATAGCGATAGTCCAGACCAGGACAGACAGAGGGCATGGTCTGAGCCAGAGTTGTGATCAGCAGCAGCCCCCCACAGCCAAAGCTGGGACTGTCGACATAATAGTGAGTCACAAAGTTGAGACTGGCATCATGCAGGTCGTGTGTGCTATGGGAGCCCTTCACTTGCACCTTTTGCTAATATAACTCTCGTAACTTAATCTGCTAAAACAGAAAATATACTGTGGATCCTCCTGAGGGTATTAACTGTGATAGGTAGGATACTCAAGTCACAGGAGGGGTGTAGAGGTCGAGTACCCTGTGTCTGAAATGCGTGGATCCAGAAGTGTTTTGGAGTTGTGGTTCTCAGATTTTGGAATGTTTGTATATATATAGTGAGATACCGTGGGGCCAGGACCCAAGTCTGAATGCAGTATTCCATTTATGTTGCATGTTTACCTAACACACAGCCTGAAGGTAATTTTATACATTGTTAGCATGCCTTTTGTGTGTGTGTGAGAGGGTTTCTAGTTTTTTGAGACAGGGTTTTGCTATGTAGTCCAGTCTACATTTTAAACTCACTATGTAGTCCAATCTGGGCCTTGAATTTGTGACAGTTCTCCTGCCTCAGCCTCCCGAGTGCTGCGATTATGGGCATATGCCATCAGGCCCAGCTTTTTTTGCTTTGTCCTGACTGCAGCTGCAGGTTTCGTATTTTCTGCTTGTGGGTCATGTTGACACACAGCAAAGTTGTGGATTTTGTAGCATTTCAGATTAGGGATGCTCAGCCTATGCTACGAGTTCACTTGTGAGAAACAGCAGATCCTTGTGAATCAAGTTTTCCTTATGTTTTACTCTGTTCCTTAGGCACAGGAAGAGTGCTCATTTCAGAGAGAAGCGCCCGGTCAGTTGAGTCGAGGTGAGCACTGTTTGAGGGATGTGAAGTACACATGAAAGCTTGGCGAGGCAGACCACGGGATGTGTGTTATGTGGGGGCTGGAGAAGAGTGGCCAAGTCTTGGGACGTTTCACTCTTTAGGGAGCCAGTTGGTAATCTGAGCCCTGAGGAGTGTGATGCTACACAGTGAGATGCTATCTCATCAAAAAACAAATAAATAAAATAAAAAGTAAAATATGAGGGTCTAGATTGAGAAAAATGAAACTAGAAAAAGTATTTTGGAAAAAGATGACACATCTTTGTCTTTTTTGAGACAGGGTTTCACTCTGCAGTACAGGACAGCCTTGAGCTGACTGTGTAGCCCAGGCTGGCCTTGAACTCACAGCAATCCTCCTCCTTTGTCTTTTTTAACAGAAAGTTTGGAGAGATTAATTTGTTGACTAGAAAGTTCGAGGTATTTAGAACGATCTGTGTAAAAAGATTAAAGATGCAGGCTAGTGGAAAGGTTATTAATTCCTTCCTGTTCTCCTGCAGGTTGAGAATCCTGTCCGGATGAAGGACTCAGACAGGGCACTGTAAAGGTTATGGCTTCATTATGGCGAGTCGCTGGTCTTTTTCATTTTACTTTGGGGTCGTCCACTTGTCTGATTTTGCAGCGTAGCTTCGTCCTCCTTTAGGAACTAAGTGACCTGCAAGCCCGGCTGCCTGAAGCTCGGCCCAGCCTTCTGCCCTTTGGGGTGAGTACACTGCTTGAGGTCTTGACTTTGCTCCTGCGCTCTGTCAGTGGCCCCGCGGGGGCCCCAGCATTAAGCCAGCTTCCTGGGTGCTGCGTCTTGCTTTTTGGGTAATAGTAATGATTCCAGGCTGCAGCTAGAAGGTTGGGGACCTGCGGGAGGTTACGTATGGGCTTTTACCAACGTGCTTTATAGAACTGTTTTGCTCTCCAGATAGGACATTGTACTTGCCCCAGCGCTGCCCCATTTGAAGCAGTTTCTCCACTGAGAAGCGTCTTTGTATTAAAATAGTGCTGTAGGGAGAATGGCAGAGCCACGTGGTAGCGGGCAAGTCATCTTTCTCCACCCTCCAACCAAATCATTTCCTTTGCCTGTCACTGGTTCTTCCAGCCCCAGTTTGACTTCAGGCTTAGAACCGGCTTTCTGCCAGCTGCAGAATCCCATAGAGGCTGCTATTTTCTGGGTTTGATCCAGTCAGCTTGCACCCCCACAGCTGTCCCCAGGGCAGGGGGTGGTGGGTTACGTTCTCTTATGGGAATTGCTCACCTCAGAAGTGTACTGTGAAGGCAAACCACCTATCCCACTGACCCTTGAACTGTCTGTACCACACACCAGGCTCCAGGGCAGCTAATACCACAGCCAATAAAGCTCGCTGTGGTGCTGAGGATTCCATAGTAACAAGTACCCATTTCAGGATCTCTGGCAGAAAGGCTTCTGTTGCTGCCCTTTCAATCTGTGGCCTCGACATAGCAACAGCAGACTGGAAATCCTCTGCATACCAGGGCGCTGCTGGTGAAAGGGACCAGAGGCGGAGGCCCCTGTGGGTCTAGCAGCACTGGTGTGTATGTGCGAGTGGAGGTGCAGGCTCCCTGCATTAGTGTGTTCCCTCTTAACAGGGCTCCCTCCAGGGCTCTGGAGTTCAGATTTCTAGTACTTGATTCAGAACTAAAATTTACAGCTGGGCATGGTGGCACATACCCGTAATCCCAGCACTTGGGAGACTGAAGCAGGAGACTTGCCATGAGTTCAAGGCCCGCCTGCACTACAGAAAAAGACCCTGTCACAAAACAAAACAAAACAAAACAAAACAAAACAAAACAAAACAGGGTTAGGGGTTTAACTCAGTGGCACAGGGCCTGCCTGGCAAGCGTGAGGTCCTGAGTTTGATTCCCAGTAGGCACCCCAAAAACAAAAACAAAAAAGAACTAAAATTTATAATGAAATAAAAATCCAGGAGCTTTGGCTTTCGGCCTACCTTACCTCCATTTTAAATGTCTATTTGTGAAACATGCTATCAGCCTAGATTCCCTGGAGATGATAGACTTTTTGCATTGTATGATTCATAGTGGAGCCAGAAGATTGAAAAGTGAATGCATGTACAAGACTGGGCTTAATCTCTAGTGCCAAAAATAAAAAAAATAAAAAAAAGAAGCAAAGCAAAGTGAATCAGCTGGTCCTTGTCAGGGAACCGTTTTGGGTGGTAGGGCCCTTGGGTTGCAGATCCTGGGGAAGAAGTTTGTATTGAGATGAGCATGCACTGCCCTGGGGTAGTAGACCAGGTGTGAAATGGGCTCTGAGAGCGGGTCTGTGCCGGGCAGTAACTGACACAGCCTGGGCTTCTCACAGTTGTCAGACTCTGAGTGTGCCCAGAGGGTCCTGGAACAATCGAATGAACCTGCTGCTTGAGCTGTAAGAGCTGGCCGCGTGACTGAGTGGTTAGATGGTGGCACAGACGCCGCTTTTCCTGATGGGGACCAGCAGCTGGATCTGGGATCAGCAGGTGGATGTTTGCAGCTTACAGCTAAACTGGAAGAAGGTAAGGTGTGTGCTGGGCAAAAGCTGGGGTTAGGGCTGGGGGTGTGTAGCTCAGTAGTAGAGTGCTTGCCCAGTACGCCTAAGACCCTGGGTTTTAGCCCCACGCCACAGAAATCAAAACACATAGGGCTAAATTGTCAATCAAGGATTGGGTCTTACCCTTGCCTTTCCTTCTTCTTTTAGGCTCTGGAATTCAGCTGCCTACTGCAGCTGCAGCCGCCCAGGCTGCTGCCGGCTACGGAATGCGGCAGGGGTTCCCTCGGGAGCTTGGAGCCCAGGCTCTGCGCCCGGGAACTCAGCTGGGAGCGGGAGTGAGTGGCTGGCCATGGGAAGAGGGGATGCTCTGCTCCCCCGGCCACTCGTCTTTCTTCGTTTGAGCTGAGTCCAGCCCTGAGCCTCGCCTCACAGGCAGTTGCAGGCCAGTGCTTCCATCTCGCCAGCCTTTTACCCCCAGACCATGTGAGTCTCAGGCCCTGATTTATTTTAGTGTCTGGTTTTCTTTTGCCTTCCTGTTTCCCTTTGTCCTTGCCACCAGTCAATCAGTGGTGCGGCACACTGCCTCCCTGTGCCTATGGATCCTGCCGCTTCCTCCCCGTATCTACGCTTTCCTGCCAGTCTTCTGTTTTATGGCCCAGGCCATCCTGAGGGCACGGACATTGACTCTGGAAGAACTGGGGCCACTCAGAAATGAAGAGCTGCTGCCCGTGCCCCTTTGGGAATGAAATTGTTGGGCAGAGCCCCCAGTTGAAGAGAACAGAATCTACGCCTGCATTGCATACCTGGTAGTCCTGCATGTGGTCTCCCAAGGTGACTTTCTGGCCATTTCCCACCACATCTTAGCGATTCCCATTTCTCCCCCATTGGGAAGGCCATGGGTCACTACGGAATGGAACTAACCTCTCTCCAGCCCTGTACCTTCACCTGTAATCTGATAAGGGAAACCTGGTAGACCTCTGGTCCCAAAGACATTGGAGTTCAGTGCACACACCTGTGCTTTCCGCTGCGCGGCCCTGGAAGATCACAGGAACACATGCATGTGAAGCCTGCCTGAGGCCTCCTCTGGTGCAGCTGGAGGCCAGAATGGCTACTGTGGGCTCAGGATCTTGCTGTGAGGGGTAGGAATCTTTGTCCTGCAAGGCGGTTGGGATGCCTTGAGACGAGGCACCTTTCCAGTCTCTTCATCTTCCTTTGACTACTTCTCCCCCCTCCCAGCTCCTCCCTTTGGCCTAGGGCGGGAGGATGGAGGGGAGGCTGTTACTCCTCACCACTTCCTGTGTGCCTGTACTGTGGCCTCAACTGCAGTGGTTAAAGCCACTCCTGCCCTACCTGGGCATGTGTGAGCCCTTCTCACTGGATTTTATATCTTGTGCTGTCTATATAAATAAGTGTATATGTGTCTATAAACTTTGTACAAAAGCCAAGCTCTGTTGTGGTGGCTGCTGTCCATGTGGTCTGAGTCAGTTGGTATGTCAGTATGTTAACTTCTCAGCCAAAACCATGATTCTAGGGATATAAAATATATATTTCCCAAAAGAATTAAAAAACATCATACCACAATGATATATGTGCACCCATGTTTACAGCAGCACAGTTTGTAATAGCCAGATCTTGAAAACAACCTAAATGCTCATCAACTGAGGAATAGATAAAAAAGATGTATTTTTATACAATGGAGTACTACTCAGCAATAAAGAAGGATAAACTGACATTTTTATAGGTAAATGGATGCAACTTGAGCACATACTCATTAATGAAATAAATTAAACACTTGGTAACATACTGTTTCATTAGTGTGACAAGCTGAAAGAAAAAACATGTATATGTGCATGTATATGTATATAAAAAATAAGATAGTTAAAAAAGTTTGTATTTAACCACCAAAAAAAAAAAACTTATGTATTATTCCTAGAAAAAAAATATGATACCATTCTATTTTGTTTTATTTAAAATTTAGGAAGCGGTGGGGTAAGGTGGCACATGCCTGTAATCCCAGCACTTGGAAGGCTGAGGCAGGAGGATTAAGAGTTTGAGGCCGGCCTGGGCTACAAAGTAAGTTCAAGGCCACCCAGAACTGAATAGTGAGACCCTGTCTCAAAAAGACAAATAAATAAATAAATAAATAAATACTTTAGAAAGCAAAATGGAGCTGAGTATAATAGCAAACACTTATAATCCTAGGACTTTGAGAGGCTGAGGCAGGAGGACTGCAAACTCAAGCTCAGTTGGGGCAATTTAAATGAGCTCTGATTTCCAGAGGGGAAGTAGCTCATCTCAGTATGTATTGGGGTGATGGGACAGCTCACACCTGGACGGAATTCTCCATCTGTGTCTGCTTTATGCTCTCAGCCACTTGGTTTCCTCCATCCGTTGTCATCCTGAGTGTCTCGAGTATCTCTGTACCTACCTGCCCACTAGACAGATTGCCAGTCTCTTGCTCTGTGCTTAAAGACAAATCTTATCTTGCCACCAGGTGGCAGTGTGACTAGTACCTCCTATACCTTTTTCTAGGAGTGTTTTGTGATCTTGAGGTGCTGAAGTACCACAGAAGTCTCTTAAGCTCACAGTCTACCCAGGTGGGCTGACTGTACCTTGTTTTGTCACTCAGTAGTAGAAATCCCAGTCCAGTACCCAACGGGTTTTGGGCGTCAGACACACACAGGGTTCCCCTGACCTGATGTTCACCGTTTCTTGGTTGGTTCTGTCAGCGCTTGCTTTTCATGTGTGGCTGTGCCTGGAGTAACAGGCATGGGGCCGGTGGGTTCTGGAGCGCTGGTTATCTCAGTGATAGTCCTGTGTGAAGGGCAGGAGGTGCACCTCGCCCTGCCTGTTTTGTGTAACAAGGGGTGGGAAAGAGCTTGGCTCCCTACTCTAAGAACCAACTGAAAAAAGAAGGCCTAAATTCAGGGGCAGGGTTCTGTGGGGTTCCTCCATTCTTTACTGATCTCTATGGCAACAGAATGTTAAGACTTTATTATGCTAAAAATATGGATAATTGCTGTTAGGTTTTAATTTGTCAGCTCTCAGACTTCTAAGTGGGGTGATGGTTTTGTGGCCATGTTAGTCTCCGTTGTACCTGCTCGTGTCATAGGAGGCCAGAGGGACTCTGGACTAGCTCCTGATTCCTGATTCTAGCTTCTCAGCACTGTCACCCCTACACTCCCTGGTCCTATCCTAGTTTGCTTTCTGGACCTGGGGGAAGGAAAGGAGGATGCACTGTTTTTAAGTAGGAATTGCTGGCTCTGATCCAGTCCCCCGATAGTATTGATTTGGCTGCTAATGCATCTTTAGAGGTTCAGTGGGGACCATTTTTGTTAGTCATCCTGAGGCCATGAACTGGGACTCCTGATGGCTGGCTTGGACTCCTCCACATAATTGTGTGCAGCAGCTTTGCTTCCCTGTCCTGCTGAGCTGGCTCATTTCTGCTTGTTTTCCTCATGCTCCCATCCCTGGCTACTTTGGCTTTCCTAAACGTTGGTCCTTCTGCCTCAGTTCCTCCTTGCTCCCTGCTCTTACTTCCTCAAACAGCCTCTTGCTAGGAGGGAGATGGTGGAAGGAAGGAAAAGTCTAAAACAACTTCTGCTCTGGTCTTACCCCATATAAGGTGATGGCACCTAGTGGGTGACAGTTGGTGTCATTGTGTGTGACTCAATGTCTTCTTGTTACTCATCCCTCCATAGGGAGTGATTAGAGTGGAAAGAAGGGGGCAGTGAACAGCCTCTATACCCAGCCTTGGGTAAAAGAAACCTCCCTCCAGCTCTGCCATCCCACACGGGTGGGGTAGAGGTAAAACTGGCCCAGATTCTTTCCCAGTAGAATTAGAATTTCCCTGTTAGAACCGGGTGTGGTGGTGCACACCTGTAATCTCAGCATTTGGGTGGCCGAGGCAAGAGGATCACTGTGAATTTGAGGCCAGCCTGGGCTACATAAGTGAGTTCAAGGCCAGCCTGAACTGCATAATGAGACCCTGCCTCCCAAAAAAAAAAAAAAAAAGAATTTCACTATCAGGTGTTAGTTCCAGGTAAGATTCTCACCTGACTTTGGACTTACAGCCTATGCTTCTGTCTTCCCCAAGGCAGTACCTTGTCCTCTCTTTTCTTTATCTGCTGTGTACTGGCGTAGGAACTCTGCCTTGGTCCTCAGACTCCAACAGCTCTAGCTGTGAGCTATCAGTGAGGCTCACAGAGGCTTGACCTGCACACCTTTAGTTTGGCCCTTATGATGAGGGGAAATGGCTTAAAAATGTGAAGAGAGAAATCATACCACAGTCTGTCTTTTTCCTGTGAAAAAGGCCTGATGAGAATAAAAGAGTAATACAAGAGTAATACTCTTGTGAAAAGAGGCAACTGTGGCTCTGAAAAATGAGAAAGTAGAAGGTGACATAATGGTAACTGTTATGTCTGTGCAGGGTTTGTTGGTCAGGCCTGATTCTGATCACTTTATATGTATTAAATAATTTTATTCCCACAACAACTGTCTTAAGGTGGATTTTTTTGTCTACTTTGAAAATAAATTTGATACCCAAAGAGACTGAGTGATTAACTTGTTCCATGATCTCACAGGAAGCTCGGGATTCTGGTTCACACAGTCTGGTGTCAGATCCCTTGGCCTTGCTTAACCTTACCTGCCTCTCAGCACCATTGTGGGAGCTAGGGCTTGGAGTCAGTGGACAAGTATCACTTTTCCTGTCTATATTCACTACTTGGCTGGGGATTTAGCTCAGTGGCATAAGTGCCTGCCTGGCAAGTGCAAGGTCCTGAGTTTGATTCCCGGTACCAAAAAGAAAAAAGTATATATATATATACTCACTATTCTCAGTAGACAGATTTGGTGAGGGGGTGGGTACTGGGGATTGAACCTAGGACCTCATATATGCTAAACAGGTATTCTGCTACTGAGCTAAACTTCCAGCCTCTAGCCTGAGTTTTTCTACTTTTCCAGTCTGCTCATCTTCCACCACCACCCTGCTGGCACCAGGGATCAAACTCACAACCTCACACTTGCCAAGCAGGCGCTTAGGCCACTGAGCTAGATCCCCGGCCCTTGTCTTTTTGAGACAGGGTCTCACTATGCTGTTCAGGCTGACCTTGAGCTCACTTTGTAGCCCAACCTGGTCTCGAACTCACAATGATCCTCCTGTCTCAGCCTCCCGAGTGCTGGGATTACAGGTGTGCACCACCAGGCCCGGCTCTTGTTCTTTCTTCTTTCTGGTGGTTAAAATATTTTCCTCTTAGACCCTAAACTTTCTTAGTTGGAGTTAATCTTTTTCAGTATTGCTTGCCCTATTGTGGGTTTCATTATGCCTTTATTTATAATTCTTTGTAAACTCTATTCCTAGATAATTACAGGCTGATGAGGCCACCATACAAGTCTTTTTCGTTATTGCTTTTCCTTGCGTGTAGTAAATGTCCATTAAATTAATTCTCTATTAAGTCAGAGTCAAGCTTTCCAAAGGCTGTCTCTTCTAGCCTTTCTCCAACAGCTTCATCCATTCCTTTCTCATGCCAAAAGAAGATGCAGGTTTATTCTTTTTGGTGTTACCATGGTAGCTTGATACTTTCTGTCTAAAGTGTTGCTTGCCATCCACCAAAGACTGATGTTTCCATGGCAACCAGGTGAAGGCAACAGTGATGAGCTGGAAACAGGAGAGAGATTCTGGTCTGAGAAGCTGCATATCTGAATTTTCTAGCTTCAGACATTCTTTCTCCTACCTCCCAATGTTCGCACTCTAAATCCGGACTAGTTTGCTGTTGAGATTTGTGCTTGGTAGAGAAAGCTGTGTAAGTGTGAGGCAAAGTAGACCAATCAACTTAAATCATGGGAGTGCGCAGGAGGCAAGGAAAGAGCCGATCAAAGACCACTTTAAAAGGCTGGATGAGTTCTATTAGCTGTTCCAGATGATCTGTTCTCAAGAACTGTTAAGGAGTTGGCTGAGTTACTGGAGAGCCATTAGGCAGTTATTTTTGAGAGCAATGGGTAGATGGATGAGGTGGTTGAAGACTGGAAAGGAGCCAGTCACTGCTGGGTTGTAGAAAGGGAAATAATGACCTTGGAAATCAGACATTTGTCAAACTCTTGCCAGTGTTCCAGAAAGCATGAGAGCTTTACTCAGCTTTTTAAGCATTAGGAAGCCTACTTGTTTAGAATGAGGGGGGCTGAGAATTAGCTTACTTCTTGGAACTCTGGCTACACGCCACCTATGGGACCTTTACCCTCTAGCAGGATGGTCACTCTGGAGCCACAGTGCATGGTTCAGATACCTCTTCCTTCACAAATGAGCTGAACGAGTGTGGTACTTCTCTTATCTCAGAGTTCTATAAAAAGAAGAGGGTAATAGTACCTATCTCCTAGGGATGTTGAGAAGATCAAATGAGATGCTGAGCTCGAAGGGTTTAGAACTCCCGATGAGCTGATAATTGTTACTCCCATTCTTCTGGGTGCCTACTCAGTTGACTTCCTACCTGACCTCATTCTCTTCCCCAACTTCAGAGAATGCTCAGAGCTTACAGGGGGTGGAGCGATGATGGAAATAAATTTTAATTATTCCTGGGCTAAAGTCCCATTGCCAAAAGGTCCTGTGACGTAACATCAGCTTACTTTTCAGTAAAACAAATCCCATTAGCCTGATCTCATTCATATGGTGGTTCTTGGAATTGAACCCACAGTGAGCTACATCCCCAGTCCTTTTTTTATCTTCTATTTTGAGACAAGGTCTTGCTAAGCTTTAGTTTCCCAGAGTGCTGAGATTACAGACCTAAGCCAACACACCCAGCTCCCATCCCCTTTTGTATGCCTGAAGCTCTGTCCACATAGTCAGATTACAACCAAATTATTTCTAAGATCTAAGGTGAACCTACCCTAGGTTCCATCAAGGTGCACAGTGCCCTTTCCTTGTCTGGCGAGGGAGGAAAAACCCCAGAGCACTGTGTTTCATCTTCTTAGCAGCCTTCCTGACTCACCCTGTTCCTGCAGCACCTGCCTCTGCTGGTTGCCCTACTTCGGTCATTTCCCTTCGCAATAGGTACTTTACATCCGCACAAGTCCTCTGCCTAAAGATAAATTACAATTTGGTTTTTTAAAATTTATTTTAAAGAGGATACTATAAAGGACAATAAAACAGAATAAAACCAATCAGACCAAACCAGAGTAAGGGATACAGGACTTCACAACATTACAAAATCAACAATAGTTACCATAACGCCTTTTGTTGTCGCGAAATAGCTGCAGATACCTTCAGACATAGTAAAAATCAAACAGAACAGAATAGAAACAGTAAAAACCAAACAATGGATGCAATAAAAGACTACAAAACAACAGTAGATTCAAAATGGCTACCATATATATCTTACTATCATTGCAATAGCTGCTCATTACAATTTGAACAACCAAATGGAAAACTGTAGTACAATACCATTGCCTATGCCTCCCCTTGCTATTCTTCCCTCAAATAACCAATGCTGATAATGGCTCATCTGCAAGGCTCACGGGAAGCAAGTTGGGTCCCTCGACCATATTTGTATCTGCAGAGTGGAGCTTGGCTCTGCATTTCTCAAGCTGCCTGGGGGCCTAAATAAGAGACCACGACATAGACTGCAAAAAACCAGGATTTCCATTGTTGATTTGTAACCACTTGACGAAGTACAAGTCTTTGCTTTTTTATTTAGTTCTCATGTCTGTCCTATAAGATAGGTACCTTATTATCTTTATTTCATAATTGGAACAGCATAGCTGATGAGGTTCAGAAAAGCAAAATCATTCAGAGTGAGTCTAGCTGGGTATGCTGATGCACACCTGTAATCTCAGCATTCTAGGAAGCTGAGGCAGGAGGACTACAAGTTTGAGCCCAATCTGGGAAATTTAATGATTTAGTAAGACTCTATTTCAAAATTTAAAAATAAAGGGCAAGGGAAGTAGCTCAGTGATAGAATGCCCTGGGTTTTAAACACTGGTACTGAAAAAAAAGTGACTTTGTCCACTCACCCTCCCTTAGGAAAACACATCCTGAATGCTAACTGAAAATTCTGCAAAGGTCCAGTGAATTCACACTCACAGCATGAGTTAACAAGGCCACTGACCTGTGGAAACCTGACATCAGTATTTGAATAAATGAAAAGGGCTGGTTAGTGACTTACCCATCAGAAAGCCACCAAAGTGATAAAGGACTAAGAAGCAGGACGCTCTTGCCTGGTTTTTAGGCCCCTAGGTAACTTGGCTTTGCTGTTCTGTGCAGGGATGGTCTTTTCCTCATCACATAGGCTCCCTGCCATTCCTCTTCCGTGCATTTGCTCCTCCTGTAGTTTTACCACGAAGATTGTTTTTCCTGCTTTCTCTCATCTGTCTATAGCCCACATATGCTTCAAGATTCAGTTCCTAAGATACAAGTCTTC
>RJWT010028498.1:0-15198 GCA_004365215.1 Cuniculus paca | reverse complement strand
ACTGGAAGGAGTAAATATTGTCTCAGCCCATTCGCACGACGTTCAAGAACAGTCAAAACTAATTTACACCAGTAGAAGAGTAGCTCCCTCTGCAGTGCACCAGATTGAAATGGGGCATTCAAAAACTGTGGAGGTGATGAAATTTGCCTTACCTGCATTTGTGTGTTGGTTTCTAGGTTTACGCGTTTATCAAAACTCTCTGAACCGTGCACTTAGATCTTTGCATTTCTCTGTATATAAATTAGACCAAAACGGAGCTGATTGAAAAGCAAACAGAAACTTATTAAGGTACAAGCAGCTTTGTAGTTCTGTGCTGGATACTGATTAGGACAAACTACCTATAAAAATATAATTAGGACATTTGGGAGTATTTCATTGTGTTTAGGTTGTATGAAAGTTTAAAAATACATCGATTGTAGACCAAGACAATAATCTTAAAGGTATAATTTAAAAGTGTGTATAATAGGGTCTTGTTAAAAATATATATTACTCACACGTATTCATAAGAAAACTGTAGATGAATATGCTCTAGAGTGTTTCTGTAGTAATCCCTGTGCCATGAGAATGTCATGTTTTCATCTTGCATTTTGGCTTACAAGTTTTTTCTAATCTTGTACAATGTCCAGTACTGCTTTTATAATAGAAGTTTACATGAGTAACTTCAATTTTCCTTATGAAAATGTTATAAAATCTTTTCTAAAAATCTGTTTCCCAAAATGCCATTTTTCCCAAGTGTGAATTCAAATGTATTACATACAGCATTTAATAGGATTTAACAAGCATAGTAACATGTAATCTTTATTAAACACTTTACATGTGTTAATTAATCACTGTGTTCTGTGATAGCATTCAGTTCTTGAAACAATCATTCAGGAAAGAAGCTGTAACTACACCCATTTTCAGATGAGGAGCCTGAGGCTGAATGCAGTGCCAAACTAGCAAAAGGCAGAGTCTCTATTTATCATCCACCCCGACTATGTAATCACTCAGTGTGTTAATGCTACATATACATCATCTCCTTCACTCTCAAGCACTATTATGAGATTGGAGATGCTCAGATAGAGAACCGAGGATCCAAGGCAGTGGAATAATTTGCCCAGGCTTAGCAAGTTGCCCATCCATCGTAAGCCAGGGTAGGAAAAGCGGGTGTGTCTGCTATCGACCAGTAAATGCTACACTGCACCCCTGGCTTTATCAGCAGGGTGCAGTCTCTTCATGTGAAGCCACAGAAGAACCATAACTCCATGCTTCCCCTGCACAACTTATAAAATCCTTAGATAAGAGAACTAGTATTTATGAAGGGTTATTTGAAGGAAATGAGCCCATCCATTTCTTTATAATCTAGAGCTAAAGCCCAATCATCAGAACATTGCAAGTTCAGAACATATTACCTTGGCTTGCTGCAAAATTGCTTTCCTTGAGCTCAGTGTTCTGTTCTGAGTGCTTATTGAGGGATAAGTCAAGAAAACATTCCATGAATCCCATAAATGTGTTTGAAATAGAGAAGTCATCAGAGAACTTTTTTACCTTACCTCTCACTGTCCTATAAGTAAAGCTCCAGTGAATTATGTTTTAAAATTGCAGAGTAAAACTGTACATTCCTTGAGAAATTTTCTTAGCATTAATTTTATTTATTTTAAAAATAAATGGTGCTTATTTTGTGTTGGCTCCCTTTCTAAATTATTTACTAAGATTGGCATATTTGATTTATTCATAATTTGACTATGAAGAAGCTATTTCTACCATCCCCATTTAGCTTATATGGAAACTAAGGACCAGATAATTACTTTATTTGTTCAAGCTCAAACAGCTTTTTCTCCATCTACTTACAGTATATTCTTTGCAAACAAATGTGTTTTCTTTCTTACTGTGTTTCCTAGGAGGTTCGAATGCAAAACTTTTACCCAGTCCTAATACCTCTGTGTGATACTTTCACCTGTAAACATTCATACTGTTTCCCTTTGTAGTTCTGATATTGCATTATATTTTACTTTTCTTTTGTTCCAGAAAAATTAGAAAATAAGGATAGAGCCAAAGATTGAGATTTCAGTGAAGTTACAATATGGCCATTCCTATAAGCAAAGCCAAATACTTTATAGCTTGAAATCAAGAAAAAAATTATAATTTTTGTATTTCATTAAAAGTTTGATATAAATTCAAAAGGAATCAAATTTTGAAACAAACATAAATGGAATTAATTTAAGTAAGACATTGCTTAGATGAAAAGAAACTGCTAATATTTTTTAATCTGCTGAGCACAATTCAATGGATTTGGGAAAAAAGAAGATAAAAGTATGTATGTACAAGAAATTGTCATTGTACTGCCCAGAGCTTATCTTTTTAAAGCGACTTTTCTCTTGTAGAGGTCAGAAAAGCAATAATTTAACAAGGTACATGAAGGCAGTCAGGAACCCCACTGAATAAACCACTCATTAGAACACTGTAATACTAAAAAATACCTGTTCTTGTCTTTTGTTGCACAGAAGACACTTGGCCAATGACCAACTTTGATTTATAATCATTCACAGCCTGTTCCTACTTAGAACTGAGGTAAGGGTTTAGGTCTGCTGCGGAGCCAAAGCTACTGCACACAGTGGAGTATTTTTCAACCTAATCTCTATAACATTCCTTTGTCAGAAAAGTGATGAGAACTATTTCCATTGGCAATTGATGGCTTTTGTGAGATAAAAATAAAACATCATTTTATTGGGATACGATTTCTTTATCAGGATGCTTATTCACTGACCATCCTTCTAGAAGTCGTGCTAACGATATTACCAGCATTATTATCTCGCCATCCTAACAGTGGAGAAGTCTCCTGTCCTAAGTGCCACATACGCAAGATAATGTCTGGCTTGTGTGAGAAGGCAGTAGGGCTCTACATCCACAAATCTTTGCATGCTTCAGTTTGGGGTGCCACATCAAAGCACCACAGACTGGGTGGCTTAACAACAGAAATGTACTTTTTCACAGTTCCAAAGGTGAGAAGTCTATGATAAAGACGTCAGTAGAATTGGTTTCTTCTGAGAAAACCCTAGCCTTGGATGGCACATGGCCACTATCTTCTCCTTATGTCTTCACATAGTCTTTGTCTGTGTATCTGTCCACATTCCTCTTCACTAGTCTTACTGGATTAGCAGCTACCTGGATGACCTCATTTTAATTAAACGATCATTTTAAAGACCCTATATCCATATAGTCACACTCTGAGGTTCTGGGAGCTAGGACTCCAATATATGAATTTGGGGAGACACCATTTAGCCCATGATAGTGTAGCTGGGCACCCACACCTTTGTTGATCTCTTTTCTATGATTTGAGTGAACTGGATATTTGGGGCTTGAGTCTGCCTAAAGTCACTTGTGCAGGCATAAAGAAAAAAGGACTTCAGCTACAAAATAAATTAGAATTCCAGTTTTTATATTGTTCATTCAAGGTTTCCCTCATTTTCCTATGCTTCTCTATTTTTTTTAATCTATGCCTTCTTTAGAGGTGCTTGGCAATTCTTTTATTACATTTTTCATTTCTTCTTTTACTTGAGATAGTATTTCTGTTCTAATTTCTTTCATAGCCTCATGAAGTTATCTCTTTACTTCAGTTGCCATCACTTTAGACATTTCAGGTGTGTGACTCCCGATCTCTTCTGTGTTTACAACTCCTGGACTTACTGTGCTTGGGTTGGAGGCCAGAAACTGCCTTTTGCTTCTTCATCTTGACATATTCCTGGATTCTTCTGGACAAATGGGTAGTGGGTTCCCAGGCACTTCTGGCATTGGCTACAATTTATCTGAAGCGAGACTGTTTGGTTCTCCTGGCCAGGGCTGGCCACAGGTATCTGATGGTGGCCATTGGGTGCACTGGTGCAGGGCTGGCTGCTGCTTCCCAGCCTGCGCTAGCTCCACTTTGACTGGTGGAATGCACAGAGGTGGGGCTGCCCACTGCCTGCAGACCTGAGCTGGTTAATGGCAGGGAGGCCTCCCTAGAATCCCAGTTTTTAAAGCTCTGTGTGGCATAAAAGTGAGTTGAGAAAATATCCCAAACTATATTCAGAATAATGGAAATAAAAGTGATATTAATATCCGAAGGCTCCACTGGGCTTTATAAAAAGAGTTCAAAGGAAAACAGAGCAGGAACTGAGAAGTGAAAAGGAAGCCACTATGCCCTAGAAAAGTTTTCAAACCTGTTTCTCTTAATTAGCCACAAAAACATCATAATAGTTACAGCTTTATTCTCATATCCCCTAACTATGCTCCTAACAGAAACATTGCTACTATACACATTTTTCTGTTACTGACTATTCACAATAATAGGCAACATGTTTCCAAACACACAGGACCACAAATGAAATCATGTTCCTATGCATCTAAATTGACCTGATAACTTTCCCATGTTAATAAAAGGTGCTTTTTTCCAGCATATTTTTCCTTTATCTGCTTCTTGACCATTCTTCTTTCCTAATCAATATCTACCAGCCATTCCCCAACATAAAACCACTATTTTCTATTTTTCTTCTTAATATATGCTCCCAAAAAACCATCCACTTTAATATACACTATTGTGGTAGTTAATTTGATGTTAACCAAATGACTGTAGGACATTCAAATTTCACACACTAGGTAGCTCTAGAAGTTGACATATTTGCTACTCTAGCCCTCCGTTTCAATGTGACTATATACTTGTGGCATTTTTGATAGAATATTAAGTTCTGATTGATCATGATCATTACAAGGTATTATCAAAATACACAGTAAATGTTTAAATTTTTTATTTATTATAGTAAAAGACACATTGCCGTTAATTCCCCTCAAAATACTCCTCCTGGCTACAGACACACTTAGCCTATCATTCTTGCTACTTTCTGAAGGAGTTCTGGAAGTTCTTTTTGTGAATGTCTTTATAAAGTGTGATCATAAATATGGTGAACGCTGCTGCTGAGTGTCATTTGAAGGAAAAGCAGGGTTCTAAAAATATTACAGGGTGTCAGTATCTACCTTATTCACCAGATCTGGTGCTATGCAAATTCAAGGCAGCCATGACAACCCAACTAAAGACACTCATAAAAGAGTACACCCAGAACTGCTTCAGAGAGGGGCAAGAATGATGAAATAAGTGTATTCCAAGTGAGGGGGGAGTATTTTGAGGGAGATTGACGGCAATGTGTCTTTTACTGTAATAAATCTTCTTAGTTTAAATAGTCACTGTGTTTGTCAATCACACCTCATACTTCTCACATTCAACATGTCACTAGTAGGTTCCTGGAATAACTCAAGGCTTAATCCTTCCTCTTTTTATCACACCACAACAGATAGCCTTCAAAACTCTTAATATTATGAAAACAAAGCATGGTCCAAGATCAACCTGTCCTTCCTACTCTAAAATTTACAGCCAGCTGCTATTGAAACAGCCCTGATCTTACTCACTGAAGAATAATGCAAGAGGCTTGGGTGCATACTATGCCCATGAGATGCTTCCTCTTGAATGGTGTGTGGTGTGTGGGTAGTAAAGTTACCTTGACCTTTTCCTGGGATCATGTTTGTGTTCTCACTTTAATCGCAACTATATTAATGTTACGGTTTGTATATAGATGGCCCCCCAAGCCTCATGTAGTCACGGAAGTGGCTGAATCTAGCATTTATGATTGATTCCTTGTGTAGTGCTGGGATTGGCAGTGTGAGTTCTGCACCCACCCAGGGGTGGAGCCAACATACAATGCAAGATCGGAATGGGGGCGTGTTTTTCTCTTTGGCGCAGTTTGCTCTTGCCGCTTGCAGCCGCCATGAACAACTGCCTCCTTTCTCTCTGGCTGCTGCATTGAAGTGTTGCCCCAGTGCCATGCCACCCTGCCCTGGAGTCAGCTGATTATGGACTGAAATCCACAGAAACTGTAAGCTAAATAAACCTCTCCTTCCTTCACTTTGGGCGTCAGGTATTTTGTCCCAGCAATGAGAAAAAAGTAACCAAGACAATTAACTCTTCTCTGTTCTATCATCAGTTTTGAAAATCCATCTCTTTCCCTCTTTGAGTTACTTTTTATTTCTAACCCAATTCTAGAAAGAATGATATACTGTGCCATATGTTCTTACACTGAAAAGTGCATTTAAAACATGCTGGCCAAGGTGCTGGGAACTGTAATTGCTGAGGTGTTTTATATATAATTGCAATGTGTTTTCATTTTTGTCCTTCAGCTCAAGATGGATGACTTTTGCACCAGGTTTGAATGGTCCACCTTGTCTGCATTCCTTGAATATAGCACTGAAATGTTAAAAAGAAAATACATTTTATTCTTACCACAAAGGAAATTTTAAGAATTTGAGGGTGTATGTCATTACTATTGTAAATAGAGTCTGCTTATCCTTAGTGCTCATAATAAAAAGAAAAAAAAATACTAAATATGAATAACCTAATAAGATCAGTAAAGGTATTTATTTTCTTAAAATGAAAAGTTACATTAAGAAATATGTACATAGAAAATGCACATTATCAAAATCTCTGTACTTAACCATGCACAGTTAGACATATTTGGTATGATCTGTTTGCTTTGTAGAAACAAATCATACTGAGAAGACAGAATTAGACCAAGCTCGTCCATGTCATGAAGATGCTGGTGTGAAAAGGAGGAAGAGAATGCTTAGTTCTGGGAGTCTAGAGACCCAAGAAGGTAGGGAGAGGTGGGGTGAAGTTGAGAAAGGGTTCACGTATGCAATAGTAGCTGGGGTCACGTGGGGAAGTGTCTGTGTCTTGAAGAGAACGTGTTCAGCCAGAGGACCTGCGTAAGGCTCCAACTGGATACCAGTCTGCTATTTCTCCCGCAGGTGAGGTTTTTAACCCCAATCAATAAGGAAGGAGTTCCTACAGGCCAGCACCATTGCACAGGGGTAAAGATGAGCCCTGAGTAGAATGGAGCTCACTCTCCAAGAAGCTTTCCTACTCCAGACTGGAGGGTTGTGGCCAAGAGTGCACCAACCATTCTCCCTGTCCCACTGAGGCGTTGGTCCACCTACAGGGTGAGATACATTAGACGGAACGAACAATAGTCAAAATGTGATTGCTAAAATAAATTTAAAACACTTAATCCTCACTCCACAGAGATACTTAGAATATGCATATGTTTATGAACTATTTTGTTCTGCCCTTTGTGCTGAGTAATTAAAGATATGAAACATGTAGGTATTAGAATCCCATATCATTCAAGATGGTATTAGAGAATCACATTACTCAAGTTGGTATTAGAAAACCTTTCTTTGTGCCCCCACGAAAAATTTTGCCCCAACAGAAACCAACAAATTCTAAATATTAGCATCCCTGCCACGAGAGTTAGTTGTATGCATTAACCCAAAGCTGTGTTTCAGAATCCTGTGGCTGACTTTATCAAAAATCAGATCTTTGAAACTGGTGGGATAATTCACTATTTGCTGGTTTAACTTTCTTACTACCTTTTGGAAAAAGAAACAAAAGACCCAGGCAAGCCAACTGAATTTTCAAGGAGTGTTCCCAACCAATCTTTTCAGCACATGTCACTGACAGTTTGAGTCTTCCTGGAAGTAGAAGGTCAGTCATAATCAGATACACAGGATGCTGACTGGGGGAATGCCTGTGGTGGAAAAAGGGAGTCAACAGGGTAGGGAGGAAGGCAGTTGTAAGAGGAAAGGAAGAGCTTTTCCCTCAGCACAATTTTGCAAAAATTTGAACTAGACCTAGGAGTGTCCCTGATCAAAAGTTACTTGTTATGAGAGGAATCCAGTGTTAGGTTAAAAAAAAAAAAACAAAGCCAATGCTGGTAGTCCTCACTATGCTCAATCACTGACCAAAAGCAGCCCAGGAGAACATGATCTCGGCATCAATGCCATGGAGAAACCTAAGTTGTGCTGCTGGTGCTGTCAGTCCACTACGCTCTCAGAGGCAAGTTCTTTTGATGGAGACCTCAGTAGGGCTTGTCCAGGGTCCCTACATCATTGCAGACATATGCCAAAATGTCATGAGGACTCTGGATCAAATCATAGTGTATTTGGAGACATCTCAGACATGACAAGATATTAACAAAAATTTTATGAAATACATTAACTGAGCTTTTGCTTTCTGAAATGACTATGCAAAATGTAATTCAACATTTGCTGGATTATTCAGTGTCTTTCCTTGTAAGATTAATTATAGACCCACAGGTATCACAGTAATGTCCTTGGGGACTACTGATGTATGCTACCTCTTCTGTTAAATGGTGTAAGTCTAATAACTCTGCTGCTAACATTTCTGTCATTTTGTAGTTTTATAACCCCCCTAACTAACAGATGACCATCTGTCACTGCTTTCTACTGTTAAGTATTTCTACCTCCACAGCCCCATCTGTTTATGGATAATTTTTTCTTATGTAAAATCATAATTGAATCAAAAACCAAAAGAACAGTATGAGTGAATGAATTCTCATATAATCACATAGTTATTGTGATCTTGTTTCATTGATACTCCATCCAAATACCCCTTCCACTAAAAGACTTAGAAGCAAATTCCTACACATCATGTTAACTCATCTTAAATATTTCAGTATGTATTTTAAAAACCAACCTCATTATTTTAAAAACTGCAATCTCATTATCACACATTTTATAAAAATTTATCATCAAATACCCAATTAATGTATGTAGTTGGTTCTTAAATTGTACAATTTGCTTTTTCAACAAAGATCCTGATTGGATTCATGCCTTGCATTTAATTGGCATATCTCTTGGGTCTCTTAACCCATGTTTCTCCTCAATTGTTCTGTCTACTTCTCAATTGGCAACTTATTTGTTGACTGTATTACTTCATTTGTTCTCTGAAGTTTTCACCTGTTAGGGATTGCTGATTTTATCTCTAACATCTAACATCTAAGATGTTACTCGTGCCCATATTTTTTGTTTGTTTGATTGTTTGTTTAGACAAGGTCTTGCTATGATGCAGTCCAGGCTGGCTTTGAACTCACCGTGATTCTCGTGCCTCTTTTATTTCTTCCTTGAACAGATACTCTTGCAGATTCTTCATAGTGAGTTCATAGCGAAAATATTCCCCAAATTCTCAAAAGTTCCTCAGTTTCACTACAGATGTTATACTTGAATGTCAGCTTAGTTGCACTTGTACTTTTCCCCATTTTTTTTCCCAAAGCGTCTCCATTATGTTACTCCATGGTCTTCTGTCACAAAATTGTGCTGTCAAAAAGTCTAATGCCTGAGTGGCTTTATTTTGTATAGGAATAAAAAAAACTTTTTCAGATTAACCAATTTTTAGATCTCCAATTCAATGAAGTATGAATTTTCTCTAAACAGATTATATCAGCACCCTGCAAGCAATTTACAAACATAAGGTGCCCATCATATTATGAACTGTAGTGCAGCATCTTCTATCTTTCTTATCCATCTAGTGAACAAATGTGTAAAACACTAACTTTTTTCAAAATGCTTAATGGTACAGAGGGTTGTGGAAAGAGGCAGGAAGGATTCTGAAGTGAGCACATGGGATGTAGTTCCAAGGATGACAGGAAGAAAGACTACTGTGGGAGTCCATGCAAAGCACCTCACCAAGGTCCAAAGGAAGAGTCAAGGCCTCCAGGAGAAAGAAGCATAGGGAGACTGTGAGGTAGGGGAGGCATGGTAAAGTGATTTTGTTGTCTTGAATGATCTCAGCCTGAAAAAATGAACTGTTTCTTGGACTAAAACTAAATTTCTATTAACAAAACAATAACAAAAAAGAAGTCTAATGCCAATCTTATTTCCTTTCCCTAATACATGACGTGGTGTTGTTGCCTGGATGCCCAAAGAATTATTTTGTTTATCATTAACATCTAATGGTTGTACTAGAATATATCTAGTGCTGACCATTCCACTCAATGTTTCCATGTCTGTGATGTGTCCTCTCAATATGTACGTGATCCACACATCCTTTTATTTCAGCAAACTTTTCTTAAATGACATTTTTCATTATGCATTCTTTTGCATTATATTTATTTCCTCAAGAAGTTCAAGAATAATGAAACTTCTCTGTCCATTTTCTATATTAAGCTTTCCTCAAGATGATGCGTGAATTGATTATTGGAATATGGGTAAGCCAAGATAGAAGGAGAAAGACTGGCAAGGTAAGGGCATTCTAGGAAGATAGATTTATGCATGCAAGAGCAGTGGAGCTTAATTTGAGTAGCCACAGCTGTTGAGTGAGGCTTACATGTATGATGGAAATTAAAAGACATGGAAGAAAAGCCAAACTGGAATGACAGGATCCTGTCCATAAAATGACTTGTCAGATGTGTGTTTTGAATTTTCTTTGAAAATAATAAAGATTTTAAGGTATGGTGAAATATCTTAGAAAGATCACACTGTGGTCAGTGAAGAGAATGACCTGAAATAAGTAAAAACAAGAAACAAATCCAAACCATAGAAAGAAAGCTTCTCACCCCTGTAAAAATGACTATTAATAATAATAATAATATTAACAAGTGCTGGAAAGAGTGGGGAAAGATATTAGTGCAGCCACTATGGACTATCAGAAAGATAACTGCACATCATGTTTATTGCAACACTTATCACAATAGCAAAGATAAGAAATCAAACTAAATGCTTATCAACAGATGAAAGCAAAGAAAACTGGATAAATACACACAACAGAATATTATTCAATCATAAAAAGGATGATGTTCTATCACTTGTAGCAAAATGGATAGAATGGAAGACTTTATATTAAGTGAAATAAGTCAGACACAGAAAGTCAAATACTGCATGTTTTCCAAAGGGATGCTAAAAAGTTGATCTCAGTAAAATAGTAATTACTAGGGTTTGAAAAGGTGGGGTGGGGTAGAGAGACGTTTGTTAGGTAACAGGTACCAAAACAATCAGATAGAAGCAATAAATTTTAGTGTTCTATAGCACAGTTGGGTGACTATAGTTCATGATAATTTATTGTATGTTTTGTGAATAATAGAAAAGAAGTGCTGAAATTTTCCCCAAACAAAATTAGGATTAGAAATTGGAAATGCTTATCACCTGAATTTGATCAGTATGTATTATATACATATATTGAAATATCACACTATACCTCATAAATATGTATGACTATTATGTTACTCAAAAAATGTAATGTTTAATGAGATGAAAATGTAAACTACTCTAATTTAATCACTACACATTGCACATGTATATCAAATTATCTTGCTTTAACCTATACATTTGTGCAATTAAAATAGTTTATTTTTAAAAGACAAACAATAGAAGACATAACCCCTGCTTTGTACTTAGAAGTTGTAAGTAATTCATGGCCTTATCATTTACCCCTCACAACAAATGAGACTAGTAATTTTTAATGTTCCCATTTTCCAGACAAAGCACATACACTGATTAAGAAAATCATCACTGCTCATTCAAAGAAAAGTGAACCTATCACTGCAAGTTTGAGGCCAGCCTGGACTAAAAAGTGAATTCAAGTCCACCCTGAACTGCAGAGCAAAACTCTGTCTCAAAAAGACAAAAATAAGAGAAAAAAAGAAAAGTGATCCTAAGATCGAAAGTAATAGCAACTAACTTTTAAACTCATGTGCATTCCATTAACTTGGTTAATATTGGTATATTGGTTAATATGACTAATACTAGAATTAACAAGACAAAAATTGAGAATACACTGAGCTGAAGATGAAGTTAAGTGTCACTAAGAAATAGTGTGAAAATAGGATGAATTGGACCTGGTAAGTTTGAGTGGGAGAGAGAAGAAGGCAAGCTTGGTGATTCCTGGGTTGTGGGTGAGTAGCCCAGGTCAAATTTGTCTTACAACAGGTAGACCAAAAAATAGCAGATAAAAATGAAGACAAGAAAGAAAGATTTTTCTCCTTCAAAGAAGCTCAATAGAAGCCAGAAAAGAATGGGAACAGAGCTAGAAAGTGGGTGAAGGAAGCTTTGTTTAGTCAAGAGAGATAATCGTAAGTGCCTAGAGAGGCTGAAATTGGTGAATCACAAGTGTAGAGTGATATAGTGGGATGTGGAATATCCTCAAAAGACCATGTATTAAAGGTATAGCTCATACTGCATGGCATTATTGGGAGGTAATAAAATCTTTATGAGGCAAAGTTTTGTGGGAAGTTTTAGGTCATTGCATATGTGCCCTGGAAGGGGACAGTGGGACCCTGGTCTCTTGTTCTAGCTCTTTTGCATCCTAGCCATGAGGTGAATGGTTTTGCATTGCATTGCTATCATGATGTGCTGCCTTGCCACAGGCCCAAAAACAACAGGACCAACCAGTCATGCACTAAAGCCTCCAAAACCATGAGCCAAAACAAACCTTTTCTCTTTATAAGCTGATTATCTCAAGTATTTATTACAGTAAAGGAAAGCTGACTAACACATAGACCAAAGTGTAAGACTCTTGGAGAAGTGATAATAGATAGTGAAAAAAGAAGAGAACAGGATCTAGAGCACAAGAAAAGGGGTTGGTATCACACACAAGCAAAAACTGTTTCTTCTCCTGAGACAGAAAATAAGAAAATATGTTGATCCTCTACTATGCACCAGGCATTGTAATAAGCACTTTCACATACACTCCTTACTCTATTGATCCTTAGAACAGAATGCCTCTGCTAATGTTATTAATTACAATTTTACAATCACATGGCTGGGTAATTACTGGAGTCAGGCTTTAAACCCATGTTGGTTCTGAATATTTCTAGCATTAGTCTTTTAGAGAAGAATTGTAATACTGAGAGACAGTTGAGTTCAACATATAAAAGTCTAGGTAACTGTGGGCCAGGAGGAGAAACAGGCAGCACTCTTCCCATGAGCCAGCCAGCACATGGGCTGGGACAGAAGAAGAGCTGAGGGCACACCCCCGCCCTGTGAGCACCCAACTGATTCAGAAGAACACAGACTGAGCTGATAGCAACTGAGGTACAAAAACAACTTAATACTTACATTGTTTGATTCACTTTGCAGGCCTAAAGCCAGTAGTCTGAGCATCTATTTAGAGGATAACAGTATACAATACAGCAACTATGGGGGATTTTCTTCTGTCTTGTTTTGGAAATCCAATATTGTTCTCACTGTTTTGTTTTGCTCCATTTTATTGTTTTGTTTTATTCAATGTTCTGTTTTGATTGGTTTTATCCTGTTCTGTTTTGTTGGATTTTATTATGTCTGATGGTATAGGCACCAATTTTTAAGATAACAAGAGGCATTGTGGTAACAATGATTGATTTCCTATTATCTTGTTTCGAAGCCCTGTATCACTTTCACAGTTTTGTTTTGATTGGCTTTATTCTGTTTTATTTTGTTTGGTTTTATTCTCTTTAAAATAAAAAAAGATACAAAAGTCTTATTCACGCTTACCTTGGGCAATGGACTCACAACTACAGCACATCAGTTTCTCAAATACAAAGAAATAATATGAATTAAGTTTTAATCCTGTTGTAATAAACTCTTATATGAAGAGAAGTCATATGTTTTGCTCATAAAACTATTTTCAAATAATTTACTCATTCGTAAGCTATAATTGGCCTCATTTGTGATGAAAAAGACTCCAAGTATATGAATTCAAATTGACATTGTTATTATCACTACCAAATCTTAGGAACTATTATTATAAAAGACTAAAAGTTTGGTGTTAAACACAATTTAGACTCATTCATAGCTATTGTTCAGAATTTGAATAGCAAACTTACTAAAGATTTATTTTATTTAATATGCAATTTTACCATCAAAAGTCACTAAAATATTTTAACTGTGAAATTATTATTTTGTTAAAAAGTTTTAATCTTTCATAATTGAGTGTGTGTGTGTGTGTGTGTGTGTGTGTGTGTGTGTGTACCTATGTTGCTGATGGATTTAATACTCACCCAGTTTTTAACCCATGGAACTCCTTCCAGAGCATGTTTGGAAGAGACTCTATCAAAATTTAAAAAAAAAATTGCCATAAAAAGGGCTGGGGATTTAGCTCAGCAGCCTAAGTGCCTGCCTGGCAAGCATGAGGTTGTGAGTTCGATCCCTGGTGCTGCAAAAAAAAGAAAAAAAATTGTCAAAATTTAAATGAACATTCATTATTAGTGAAACCAATAAGAATCTGTTTCTTAACTTTTCCAAAACCTCTACAACTATATGCTATATGTAGTAGCAAGCAAAAGCCTCTACAAACTAGCATCATCTAAAGCAAATCTTAAAAGATGAGGTTAGGGCAACAAATGAGTAATGAACCATGCAGGGCTTGCTTTGAGAGACACCCAGTTTGAAAAGAGCATTGTCAAACTGACAGAGCATTTGTCTCAGTAAATATTCCTCTTCATTCTTAAGCCATTCAAGCATAAGCAGTTGAACTGACAGCAATCCAAAAGTCTCTAAAGAATACTTGTAACACACAACCTGAAAAACTTTTGATCCACCTGCTCCTTGTGAGAAATAAACTGAAGAGATGGGGTTAAAAATGAGAAAAAAGAGGGAGGAATTGCAGCACAAGCATATAATCCTAGTGCTCTGGGAGGATGAGGCAGGAGGATTTCAAGTTGGGCCCAGCCTGTGCAATTAATGACTTAGTGAAATGCTGTCTCCAAATAAAAACATTAATTCTGGAGAAGCTTCAGGGAGAAAAGAACCCTTCTATATTTTGGTGGGAATGTAAACCAGTAAAATCACCATGACAACCAGTATGGAGGCTCCTCAAAAAACTAACACTAGAGGGACTGCAGGGCAAGAGAAAAAGAAGTCACCAAGAAGCAAGCTCTCCTTGTGAATCAGCACCATGTGCAGCCCACTGAGGGCAGAGCCAGATGCCAGTCTTTTCCCGTGAGTCAATGCCATTTGCAGACTGCAGGGGAAGGGAACAAAAAAGTCACCAAGAAACAAGCCCTCCCTGCGAATCAGTGCCATGCATGGGCCATTGGGGGGACAGCCAGACCCAGCCTTTTCCCATGAGTCAGCACCATTCGTGGACTGCAGAGGAAGAGAACAAGAAGTCACCGAGAAGCAAGCCCTCCCCGTGAATCAGCATCATGCGTGGGTCACTGGGGTGAGAGCCAGATGCCAGTCCCTTCCAGCAGGCAGGCTGGGAGACAAGAAGAGCCAACACCTCACCACACCCCACCCCACCCCACAGTAAGTGACCAGCTCATCCAGAGAAACACAGGCTGTGATGATAGCTATTGAGGTAAAATACAATTTATTGCTTGTACTGTTTAATGTTTCACTGACTTTGCAGGTCTAAAGCTGGTG
>RJWT010028497.1:0-15196 GCA_004365215.1 Cuniculus paca | reverse complement strand
AATTGCAGGGAACATAGGCGCTAAAGAGATCCTGGCTTTTGTGTACTCTGGTAAATTGCATGGCTGCTTTTTTTTTTTTTTTCTTTCCTTGCTTTTGATTTTATATGGAGGGTTCCAAAGAAGGAAATGCAGGAGTAGCAACATCACCGTGGTCAGAACAACCCTCTTGATGCTAAGTTGGGCACAGGAGCCCAGAGCACTAGAATAACCTTGATGTTCATATGTAAACATTATGCTGTAATTAACATTTTAAATGATAGGGATTCACAGACTTCTGAGATGGTGGCAGTAGTACAGCAATAACACAGTCTTACAAAAAGTGTTGCTACGTTTTACAGTAGCTAGGTCAATAAAATTTTCTATTCTTCCTGTCCATATCTTTCTTTTGACTAACTTTTCTTCAAAGAGACCAAAGCAAAATTTCAGAAATAATAGTCAGAGTTCATATTCTGAAAGCCTTAGACATTTTGGACCTAGACATGTCCCCAAATCTAGGACAGCATCACCCTGGGCTATGATCCAAGCATGGGTGTATCTTCTGTCTTCTTTCTTTGTAGGTTCATCCTTGGCCAGCCTGCTTTGTCACAGGGTTGAATCCCAGCTGTGTGTCTCACTCATGGAAAAACTACTCATGATGTACTATTTAGCACAGAGCCAAAGATTCCTTAGGATTAAAGTTGATTCAGTCTTACCTCTTCCCTAAGCTACGTTGGCAGTGCTGTTCATCCTCAGACATTTTTTTCAGATTTGTTTGAACATGTCCAATCACAGGGAGCTCACTACCAGGCAGAGCAAACATTTTTTATATTTGGGAAGAGATTCAACTTGTTAGTTTTCTTTTTGGCTGTACCTTCTTCTCAGTGGGACCTGTTTTTGTCTTTCAGAATTACATACTATAGTAAATCAACTTTACACGAGCACTCTTTAAATATTTGAAGCACATTGCTGATTCTCCTGGAGAAACGGTTGTCCTTTGGTAAATGTGGCGCAGAATTAAGTTCAAGGCTTTAGCTCGCAGATACGCTTCCCATGTTTTCATTTCTTCATTAGCCATTTCCTCTGAAGATAACTAAGGGCTCACGCATGACTGTGGGATGGAGGAAAAGAGGAAGCAAGACAGATAAATCAGACTCGTGAAAGGAGAGAGTTAAGCATGTCTCACTACCCAGTTTGGTGCTTGTTTTGGCTAGGATTTGATTCTCTGGTGCCCAGAGTTCTTCTTTTTGCCTCAAGAATGAAAGAGGTGTGAGAGTCACTTGAGTACAGGAGGACCTGTGTGTACATCATGGGAAAATAGCCAGGGATTTAGTTCAGTGGCCCAAGCGCCTGCCTGGCAAGCGTGAGGTCATGAGTTCAATCCCGGGTACTACAAAAAAAAAAAAAAAGGGAAAATTGTGCAAATCTAATTTTTATTTGTCAAATCCTATTTCCCCATGGGTTCACTCTATTATTTCAGAGTTCGTTTTCACTGGTAGTGGGTTTTTAATTGACCCACACAGGCAACCAGTACACTTAGTTGTGTCTTTTTACCTTGGAGATAAAATCCCTGGTAGAGTAGATAAAAGTGTATGTAAATAAACTATCACACACTTTTGATTTACTAGGGGAAGTTGGGAAGTAAAGAAACTTCATTTAGTTAGAAGTAGCACTCAGAGGCTCACACGCACAGATGGCAGCCTTGCCTTGTCACAAATAGTATTGTATTTGGTCTGGTGCACCTTGCATATCTGTGTCACCCCGAGTTCAAGGGCTCCCTGCACAGCCCACCGCGACATTGCCGTCTGCCCAGCCTGCCCTCGTTGCAGCTGGTCTCCTGTGTGTTTCCTTTGGCTGGGTAAATGTTCTGCTTTCAGTGTTACATGTGATCCTGACTTACTGGCTTGGCTTTCTCTTGTGAAAGTGCAGTTTTATAAGTTTAGTAGAACATTCCAGGGTTTGTGTTCGTCCAGCTGTGCAGGACGATCCAGGATGTGTTACGGTCTGTGGGTTTGGCCTTAGGTTTCCGCTGTGTGACACTGGCTGTGCTGTGCTGGACAGGGTCAGTGTTGTTGTTTAGTATCGGTCATAACTGGGGCAATTTTGGGTTTGCCTCTTGTTGTCACACCGGTGACTGAAAAGTGGTTGCCGTGGATCTTGGGAGTGCTTCTGGGAGAAGAGTGGGCTTAGATCCAGTGTTGAGTGAAGAGGATATCAACGTGATAATGAGGAAGAATTTTGGAGACCTGTTTTATTACAGGCTGTCTTTTTTATTACTCTGTCACAAGCTACAAAATGTTTCCCTTCTTTCAAATACCTGTTTTTAGTTTTTGATAGCATTTTTGAGTCTGAAAACTCTACTAGAATATTGTCGTGGGGGAGCATTTCAGCCATAGGTTTGCAGCCATAGGTTTGCAGGATGCATTTATGGTGACAAGTTGGCTGGGACTGTAGCAGAGATGTGAGGAGTTCTGTGCATGAGAGTTCACTGTGTTCTCCACCTCTCTTCCTTTCTGTCTTATTTCCAGGTTCCCTAGATGTCTGGAGAGTCAGAAACCAGATGGTCAGATTGTATGACTCTAGGGTAGCTGATGGGTAAGTTTAAATCATAGCCCAAATCTCTGATAGATAGGAGTGAATTCAAAGAGAGAGAGAGAGAGAGAGAGAGAGCAAGCAAGAAAGAGAGAGAGAGAAAATGATTTCTTAGCTACTTTGGCAAGGCTTCAGCATCGTTATTAGAGAGTGCTTGGCAGAATTTCATGGGAAAGGTCATGAACTCGCATGCTTACAATGGCAGTGCAGGTAACAAGGAGTGAGATGGGCTGGGGAGGAAATCACTGTGCTCCCCGCAAAGTGCAGTGCTCCCCTTGGTGCCAGGGAGGGAGCAGCTGCCACCCAGCGGTAGCAGAGCATCCTTGGGTTGGTGGGCTTGCCTGCTAGTTCAGACCAGACTGATTCAAAAGAAGCTGTGAGTCTTGATTTCTACATAACATTTCCCAGTATTTAATGTTGGCAACCAAGACAAAAGTTTTAAAATATTTGTGTGGGCCAAAGAAAACACACCGGGGACATCCCAGTTTGTGACCCTTCAGGTTGGCTGTGTCGGGAGAACAGGAGGACGGCATGAAAGCTGGATCTTAGTACTTTGGTGACATTGCTTTGGTCTGACCCTTATCTGGACACGTGGTTCTAATTCTGTCACTTAGGCTCTGCCATGGAGCTCAAACATGATTTGTCTTTTCCTCTTAGTCTCTAAATTGAGACATAAGTGTCTTTTAGGCATGCACCTAACTCCACTATTTCAAAGCTGCAAGACCTGGAGAAAAAAGGTGGAAGGCTCATTCCTGTTTCTCTTGAGCTTTACCCAGTCATCCACTGACACCTCTTACTTCTTGGGGGAAAGTGGAAAAGGAATAATTCAAAAGAAAAAACAAATAGGAAGTAAAAGTAACGGTCTTGAACACAAGATAAGGGACGTAATGAGAGAGATTATTATTTTGTATAAATAATCATGTTAGCTAATGGAAGTAAAGGTACTAATTATAAAATCCTTATTTCTTAGGTGTAGTATTTCTAAGGTGTCAGATTCTAAACACACAGGCATTGAATTTATTTTTTATTTCTATTTATTTATTTTTGTCTTTTTGAGACAAGAGTCTCACTATGCAATTCAGGCTGGCCTTGAGCTCACTTTGTGGCCCAGGCTGCTCTCCAACTTGCAACAATCCTCCTGCTTCAGCCTCCCAAGTACTAGGATTATAGGCATGTGCCACCATGCCTGGCTCAGGTGTTGAATTAAGAAAATGTAGATTAACAATAAATTTCTAAGTTTCTAAATAGATATTGAAAAGAGAATGTTGAACCTACTTGTTCTGTTGAAATTTAGGCAAATTAGGATAAAATAAGTAAGCTAATCTAGGGAATGAATAGAAGCAGCCAAGAAACAGTACTCAGTAGCAATAACAACAAAGCCCAAAGCCATTTTAATTATCAGCTCTAAAGAGAAATCATACTATTTCATGTTATTTATATTAATGAATGCAAAGTAAATAAGCAACCCAATTTAAACATCACTGAAAAGTCCTAACTAGTTAAGAAGTGCTTATGAATTTTGTTTTCGAGCACAGGTCTCCCAAGTATCAACCAATTCTTGCAATACAAATGCAGACAATCTGATGAAGCAAAAAGAATCTTTAGAGTTTTTGTTTCCACACCTTTCTTTGTTGGGTGATCTTTTAGCTTATCTCTCAAATCTCCCCTGGTTGAAGACTCAGCATTGTTCAGGCATGTACTTAGAAAAGTATGTGCTAGAATAGAATAGATGAATTATGCATGTAAGATTGAAAATGCAGGTTAAGTCCTTAACATAAAATAGGGAATCCCATCAAAATAATGGTATAAATTCATACAAATGAACAAAAAGAGATACCCAAAATAATATGTTAAGTTGAAAAATTACCAAGACCATGTATGTCTTCACTTGTTATAGCTTGTATCTAGATGTTCCCCAAAACCCTCATGTGGTCATATGTGGGACCTTACAAAGGTGGCTGAATTAGGATGTGTGCGTGTTGATTAAGGATTTAATACTGGGATTAAAGGTGTGGACAGTGGAAGCCTCACCCTGGGTATGGATGGCACCAATCAATAGGCTTGCAACCTGAATGGAATATAAAGAGACAGACAGAAGGTAGACTTGCTGTCCTGTTTCACTACTTACTGCCTTCAGCCTGCCATGCCATGAACTATTTCTTCTCTACCATCCCATGCTGCCTTGGAGCCAGCCAACTATGGATTGAAACCACAAACTGTTTGCTGAAATAAACCTCTTCTCCTTTAACTTGTGTGTGTCAGGTATTTTGTTTTAGCAATGAGAAAAGTAACTAAGGCACCCTTTATGTTTTACATTTAAATGAAAAGGACCTCTGTATGCACCTGAAGTTATATGCAGGACAAGGTTGGAAGGATAAACAAACATAGAAATAACTCTTAACCTTTCCAAACTGTATGATTTTTTAAAAAATCTATTTATATAATACTTTGTTATTTTGCAGTTAATGGATATATTTATATTCTCATCTGACTCATGTCTCACTTGGCATCATTTGCTTGTTCTGGAAAAAGTTGACTCAGTTTCTTGTGACCACATTGCCTGAATTTTCTTTCTGCTTCTCATCTTGTCCCAGCAGGATCTTTAGATGGTCTGAAGAGGAGGAGTGAGAGAGAGGGAGACACTAGGAAGGACTGCTCAATTTTTGGCTTGAACTAGATTAGTCATGGTGCCATTTATTAGGAAGGAAAAGTTTGGAGGCCATGGCAATGGATGAATGGGATTTGTTAATAGCTGTCTTTGCTGGTGGCACTTTCACTACACCATATGTAAAGTTGGAGAGTCCAAGACTCAGTCAGCCCCTTACTCTCTTTAGGCAGCATCATTCACTCCCACTGTTTCAGAAAGTATTTTCATGCTGATGTCCTTTCAGATTTGTAGGTCTTCCTCTCACCTACCAGCATCTTCAATTAAATAATCAACATCTAAAGTATAAGATGACATATACCAACCTTTCAATTCCTATCCATCTCCACAGCACCCAAACCTTTTCTATTCTAAGTAATTGACACCGTGATTAATTTAGTTACCTAAAACAAAAATTGAGCACCTATTCTTGAGTTTCTCCCTCTTTGAACCATTCACAGATCCTGTTTGTTCCACCACTCAAGTGTAACGTGAGGCCATGAATCTGTGAACTTCTCTTTCCTGCACTGCAACCATCCTGGTCATCCACAGCAGCACCCTTGACCTGGGCCACAGATAGCCATTGCCTCAATGCCTGACCTTGTTCTTCTACAGTGGCAAAGATATAAAAAGATCATGTCTTTCAGTGATAGGCCATTGAACTTGGAATAGCATCTAGCTCTTTCTTAATGGTGTTCAACAGGCATGAAGATCTGGCTTCTTCTCGTTTCCTCAAGTCAGTCTTTGAAACATTTCCTTTCTGCTTGTTATACTCAGCCATGTGTTTCAATTTCTCTTCATCACTTTTAATATACTTAGCTCTTTGCTTCCACCTGGAGTATGCTTCCTTTGGTTTTTGCATAATGATCATCTTCTCATTCTTCTGGTTTCAAAGTATTTGTTATCTCCTTTGGAAGACCTTCCTGAATAACCTTTCAAAAGTAAGTCCTTAACCTCACCTGCCCACTTACTGTCTGGCTTCATGAAGTTAATTTCCTCCTTGGTATCTCTCTGAATCCACAATGATACGGTTTCTCCCTTGGCTGTCGTCTTTCTCTTTTTAGAATATAAACTCAGTGGGAGCAGGAGCCCCATGTGTCTTCCTTAACTGTGTCAGTTCCATCACTGGAACAATGTATATATAGCACATAAGTGACCTGCAGTAAAAGAGTGAATGAATGAGTGATATTTTAAAATTCATTTTTGAAGGAAAAATTTTAAATGATGGAAGCAGTAATAAAAGTAGGAGCTGTAATTTTCTCCTAGTTCCGCTAAAATTTAAATCATTTTATGATAACATGCAAAATTCTGTGTCATTTTAAGGGTAGAACAAGAGCAGCCACTTGGAGAGATATTGTGTTATAAAATGAAGGCAGGATTGGCTGGATTTAGGATATTTGGATTCGTGTCTCTGCTTTACTACTAGCTCTGCATTGCTATTAACATGTCACTCCTCATTGGGCTTATTTCACTTGTAAAATCATGGAGCAGATGAGCTGTTTTCTAATGCTCATTCTAACCCATTAATTACCATCTTGAATCAGTGTCATTTGTGATTTTATTATGTTCCCACATTTTCCATGAGATGTGCATTTTTTTCATGTCTCTAATTTCTTTCTTAACTTCCTCCTTTTAGTTTTTTCCTCACTATTTAGAATATTTCTTACCACATTCAGCTCTCCCTGTAGACAGTGTGTTGCCTGAAAGAGGCGACGTTGCAGTTTACCTACTCAACTGTGCACACGTTTCATGCGCAATAAGTCATATCCCACGTTTCTCACTGATGAGTACAATGAGGACAGTAGTTGTTATTGCTGGTGTTCCAATAGTAAAACACTGTATTGAATAGTTTCTTCTAAGGATTTCAATGCTTTATGTGGTTTTTAAAGAATTGGAATACTGTCTTAAGATACAGCACCAATAGAACAAATTTTAACAAGTAGATTAAGGGGAGAGATGGAGTCAGGAGATGAACCACGAAAGGTAAAAAGAAAATCAAATACAAACAAGGGTGGATATGGTTAATGAAAATTGTTGGTGATTATATATATATATTAATCCATTGGTAAAGATAAATAAATATTTTCATGCATGAGTTGTCAAACTCAACCTGCTCTTCCAAGGAAAGAAAAGAAAAGAAAAGAAAAGAAAAGAAAAGAAAAGAAAAAAAAGAAAAGAAAAGAGAAAAAAAGAATGCAAAAGATCAGCAGAACAAGCAGGTGTTAAACAGGAGCGTGTCCTTAGGAAAAACTTGCTAGGTCCCTGCTCGAAGTCAGCTCTGGCTTTGGACAGAGTGTTGTGATAATATCCCTTAGGATGTGAACGTGTTCTCCAGACTCCGTCCTTTCACCAGTGGATGACCTTCAACACATGCATGCCCATGGAAAAACAGGATGAAGATTGGGAAAAATGTGGCCAATTCTTAACACAGAAAGTTGTCACCTCCTGGGAATGAGATAGCAGGAGAGAGATTCAGCGTTCAACCAAAATCCATTCATTTCTCCATGCACAGATTTGAAAGGTTATTACGTATAAGGCAGTGACCTAAACATCAGAGATAAAACTAAAAAACAAAACCAGACCTAAACACTGCCCTAATAGAGCCTGAAGCCCAGTCAAAACACAACACAACACAACACAACACCACGCCACACCAGGGTTTTCAGCATCAATTTCTATACTAATATACAATGCTGGAAACACGGTAAAGTTGAGACTGAAAGTCACTCATTAGCATATTTAAAAAAAAAACTTTTAACTAACATTACTCTCGAGTTTGTTTGTTTGTTTGTTTTTGGTACCAGGAATCAAACTCAGGACTTTGCGCTTGCCAGGCAGGCACTATGCCACTGAGCTGTATCCCAGGCTCTCAAGTTTAAATGTCCTAAAGAAAACAACAAATTTTTAGTATGAGTATATCTCAAATACGACACGGGCCATACTTACACTAAATTATTTGTCATTTATCTTACCTGCAGCTTTAACTCAGCATCCTGTATTCGTACTTGGTGAATCTGACAACCCAGTTTATAACTAAGATTAGAACTACAAAGAATATACTAATACTGAGATAATGGTTCAAGGACAGAGGCACAACTAAAGATCGGAGCTAAATCTCAGTATCCTACAGCAATGATCAGTCAGTGGATTGCTCCTAGTCCTCATGTCATAAAGTACATCTTGAAAAATCATAACTATAAAAGAACGACTGCTCTTTTATAGTTACGATGCAGCAACGATGGTTTATTTCACTATGTATTTTTGTTTCACTATGTATTATGTTGTAGATTGTTTTCCTCATTTATAATAGTGTCAACAACACAGCAGTCAAAGTTCCTTCCCCATGATGATGGTTTCTTTGTTGTTAGTAGAAAGATAAACTACTTTAGCCCTTGTAAGACATTTTTACAAGCTGTTCTTCTGTACACTTGATCCTTAAACCTCTATGAGTAGTGTGCACACATGACATGTGTGTGTGTGTATGTGTGTGTCTGTATTTATAATGGGATGGGGATGGCTTCATCTAGCCTCTGGGAGCTGCCACAGCTTGGACATATTAAATGAAAGCATTTATCAGTCCTCTGAGAAGCTGTCATCTCTCATTATATTAGTATAGGTGAAGCAACCACTTTAAGATTATAGATTTTGGAAACTGTAAGCAGTGTGTTTGTAGCACTGTTCCTTTGGAGGAGAATTTCCAACTTCATAGGCCTGAGTGTTAACTGATGGCATATGAGTCTGGAGTCCAGCCTGGCCTCAAACCTAAGATAGTGAATTACCCTGAAAGGACAAAGGCTCTACACGTAGGCTTGAATGAAGATAATGAGATGAATCACCAGTGCATACAGCTCCCCTTCGCCAACTTCATGACTGTATAGCTCAGATTTGGGGGGAATATTGGGATGACATCACTGGAAATAAATCTCATGACAGTTCCCCGATTGGGCCAGTTCAGCACCTGTGTGGTGAGCGAGTGAACCTAGCAGCGGAGGATCCTGAGGGTATTGTGAAAGATGCAGTTTTCTCATGTAATCAGTGGAGAAGCAGAGCCTGCGTTCAGCCTCAGATGTCTAATTCAGGCTTGGCACTGAATAAACCCTGGGAAGAGACAGACCTAGTTCTGCGTTTATGTCATCATTTCCAAGCTGTGAATCTGAATAGATGACTAGCAAAGGACAGCCATTGAAAAATGCCCTACATCCTTTTAAGAGTTAGTAGCATGTTTTTATTAAATCTTTCATGTTATGCATGTATTTTAACTTTTCAGAGCTACATTTCCCCATTACGTTTTATTGCAACAGTTTTTCTTTCATTGTACTGGGGACTGAACTCAGGGTCCATGCATTAAGCTATATCCCCAGCCCTTTTAAATTTTTTGTTTTTAAATTTTGTGAAGAGGTCTTGCTTAGTTGCCCAGATCAGTCTGGAACTTGCAGTCCAGTAGCCTCAGCCTTGCAGACTGCTGGGATAGCAGGTGTGTAACACCATGCTGGCCTAACAGCTTTCTAACACACACCAAAAGTTTGGAAGAATTTATAGTGTGAATGCATAGAATGTTAACTGCTTTGATTCTGTGGTGAGTATCCTATGAACTTCCTTTATCATATAGCCATGGTCATATCCTTTTATCTGTCCATTAATCCACTTAATTTTTTGATTCATTTCAAAGTAAGATGAAGATATCAGCCTATTTTACCAATCTGTGATCATTTGCTGCAGTTCAGTTTTCATGTACACAGTTTCTCCCTTCCATGTAAAATTTATCAACTTTCAAATTCACCTCTTAAGAGTACTGTGTTTGAATTTTGACAAAAGTCTGTTCTTATCAGGACACAGATGTTACCTCACCCTACCACCTGCCAGCAAACTACCTCCTAGTTGGTTTTCACTCAGATGATTTTTTTAATTTTTAAATTAAAAATTTAATGTTTAATTTTTATCTAGCATCTGGTAGTAGATTTGAGAATGATATTTAAAAAATTAGATTAGATTTAACTTATACACAATAAAATGTACTATTCCATAATCCTGTTGAATTTTGACACATGTATACAGTTGTGTGACCAACACCACAATCAGGACAGAGAACAACTTCCTGACCCTTGAAATTCCCCTGGGTCCTCCCTCATTGACTCCTTTTTCTGCCCCAGCCTCTGGCAACTACTAATCCATTTTCTGTTCCTCTGGTTTGAGCTTTCCTAGAATGGCATGTGAATAGAGTCACACAGTATGTCATCTTTTGAGTCTGAATTATTTCATTTGGCATAATGCATTTGAGATCTTATCTGTGAAGCTGTGCATGTCAAAATTCTTTGTTTTTAACTGAGTAATATTTTATAATGTGGTTGGTGTATCATAGTTTGTTCATTCACCAGTGAAAGGACATTTGGGTTGTTTTCCAGTTTTCGGTGATTATGAGTGCAGCTGCTATAAACTAAATGACAGTTTTTTTCTTTTTTTTTTTTTTGCAGCACTGGGGATCAAACTCTCGACCTCACACTTGCGAGGCAGGCGCTTATGCCACTGAGCTAAATCCCCAGCCCTTGTCTTTTTGAGACAGGGTCTCCCTATGCAGCTCAGGCTGGCCTTGAGCTCACTTTGTAGCCCAGGCTGGTCTCGAACTCGCAACAATCTTCCTGTCTTAGCTTCCCAAGTGCTGAGATTACAGGCGTGTGCCACCAGGCCTAGCTCAATGACATTTTTTTTAAAATCTGCTATTAAGTAGATTTGTACTGTCTACCTTTTACTATTTAATGGTAAATTCTCAAGTCTACTGCCATATAAAATACAAATGTACTGTCAGGAGTGGTTAGTGGTATGAATTATATGACTTAGAGAAAGATTTTCAGCTGTTTCACTCCTATGACATCTACAGTTTGTAAACTAGGTTGATAATGTTATTACATTACATTACATTACATTACATTATGTGTTTGGACTTTGGGAACCTAAAAAATACCAGGAACCTGAAAAAAATGTCATTAACTGCTAGAATTTCATAGTCTAAAATATCCATCTCATGGGTGATTTTGTTTTGTTTTGTTTTTTCAAGTGAGCTTGAGGCATTTTTTCTTTCCTTGACAGGACAAATATTTTAAGTTTCCAGTCTTACCCCAGAAGTAAGCAGGTATCATTTATCCTGGTCCTTTGAGTACCAACGGTAGAGATTTGATGTTAAGGAAGCAAAAAAGTGAAGTTGGGGAAAAGACATATGGGGGATCTGCGAGCTCTAAGAAACAGTAGTAACCACCAATAAATATTTCATTGTGTTGCTATGTGGCAGTGGCTACCCTAGGTCAGGTTGCTTAACAGTAAGTCAGGTTGATGCAGGGTTTAGTGAGATGAGCGACTGATGAGGGGTGAATTTCATAATCGGATTGTGGTTTCGCTTTTGTCAGAGAGCCAGTGCCAAATGTGAAGGGCTGCTGCCAGGTGCCAACTGGAAAGAAGCTTGCCTGTCTCTTCTTGCTTCTAGCATTTTCTGTGAAAGCAGAAACGAGTTGGTGGTTTTCTCTATGTGAACATGCACGTGTGTATGCACGCATACGTGTGTGTTTACAATGGACTTAGCTTATTTGCTTTATTTACCCATTCAGCTGAAATGCATTAAGCACCTGTCAAATTCTCGCACTTTTGAAACTGCAAGTCAGAATAATCAGAGCTTAGGCAAAGAAGAAAGTAGTCTGTGGCTTTGACACTATTAGGAGAATTAAGAGACAGAATTCTATCTGGGCCTCGGTGAAGTCCTACAGGATAAGCACCTGTGCCCTCTTTATTCTTTAAATCAGTAACTTTGATTTTGAGCTAAGAATTGAAAAAGGTATTAGAGAAATTTGTATTCAGCATGCGCATTGAAAGATTTTAAACAGATAAACTTGAAATGGACTAAAAGGGCACTATGTGTCATCTGAATACATTAATAAATAGTAATCGTGTGGCTAAACAGTACGTAGAAACGGAGAACCACATGATTTTGTAAACATATCAGGCCTTTCACTGGTAGAAACAGACCTGTTTTCTTTCTTCGCTCCTACAGAGTTTGTGCACAGCTTCTGAGATTACCATCAGGGAAGCATTTTTTTTTATAGCTACGTTCACTATTGTTCAGATTAGGTTCATCAATCACTTTAGCACTCAGATAACACCAATAATTTGTGTATTCGGAAACCTTCATTCTGCTTATGAATTTACAGGCACCAGGGCTGCTCACTGAAGGTCCTGGGAGGAACAGCAAGTGCATTCTCGATCTCTGCCTCTCCTGCTCCCAGCATTAGAGGGACCTGAGGAGCCAAGTGCTTCTTCTTATTACTCTGGTAGCTTATTGTAACATCAATGAGCTGTAGTACCTTGGCTTCTTTCAAGATCAAATTCACTTATAGTTGCAGCCGTTACAATGGCAATTTATTAGACTCGAAATTCTTGGCTCTTTAGGAGGTCTCTACTATGGAGAGTGAAGAGGGAGTCTGACTGCATGGATCAAGTGGATTTAAGCCTTCGGCGAACCAAAGGGAAGTAAGAGCGAGCACCTCCACCGAGATTTCCACCTGGCAAGCACAGGGCCTTGCCTGAAGCCCTGGCCTCTTCTAATTTTATTTTGCAGTGGTTACTCTCTCACCTCTCCCTGAAGCACTTCACATTCTGTCTAAACACTGACATGGATTTTTTTCGTTCTTTTTTAAGGTAGATACCTTCCTTTAAAATGATTTGGAAATGTTTTAGGTTCTATGCTGCATATTGACTGTATCCTGATGAACATTTGGTTCACAGAAATCACAGCTGTAGCATTTCAGGAAAAACTAGTATTTATCAAGCACCTACTCTTTGCCGGACAGTGTGCTATCAGTTCACCAACATTTTGTCTTTGGATGCTGTTAACAAGTGTTGAGGAAAGTCTGCTTCTTGCCGGGAAGCTAAGAGTTCGAGAAGCCAGTCACTTAAGCAAAGCACTTGCCTTTTTCACTACATCATGCTTTTTACTGCATTTGTTCGTCTTTCTGATAGAGACAAAAAGTTGGAGGATTAAAATTAGCAAAAAGACGAACATTATATAGCCTGGAGTTCTCAGGCATGGCTGAAAAAAATCAACCTCCCTTCTCCCACCCCTAAAATCCCCTTTCACCAGTATCTTAAATTATTTTAATACTCTATGTAATTTTAAAGGACTTATAGCATGTAAACTTTAGTTTTCAACTGTAACTTGCAATTAATTCAGTCAAAAAATATTTCATTGGAGTTGCGAGACTCTCTCTCCTACTGAAAATAAGAAGAAAACCTCTCTTAGTAAATCCTTGGAGGCTCCTGTGTCGGACCCTGTTATGAGGGGTTATATTCACTAATTAACTCCACCTCAGCCTTTTTCTTTCCCCTAAGGACAAATATTTATGTTAATTTGAATTAAATTTAATTTCTCCATATGAGATAAACAATGAGGAAAAAAGTTTTTGTCAAGCCTGGTTAGGCTTTGGAAGACCACACACTGTCATATCGCATAAGGTTTTCCCCTTCCAAGGTGCTGGGACCCCTGGTGAGGATGCATGGACTAACTCCATTTGTAGCCACCTGGAAACCCTAAGAGACCGTTTTATAGTCTTTCCACTCTGCAGATGAATGAAACAAAAACCCTGAGAGGTAAAATAATTTGCTTAAAGCATAGTTGATAATTTGCTAAGGCTGCCAGGCCATACCCTGCTAACTGCTTCCCTCTGTTGCCTTGAGCTCTTCCGGCATTCACGGCGGCAGCTGCCTACCTGTGCACACATTTTCTATTCGGAGCAGTGATCTTTGATAGCAATGTGATGGAGTCAGTCAGAGTTGCCCTGTTTGCGACTTCCTGGTTGAGAAATGTGTGGCTTTTAGACTTGATGTACTTTGTAATTCTCAGCCCCAGCACGTACTCTGCCTCAGCCCTTTACTGCACTCTTCAGTGTATTATCTAACTTAATCCTTAAGATAACCTGCGCAATGGGTAAATGTTATTACCCTCGTCGTGGAGATAAATCAGGGAGGTGCTGGGAAGTTAAGCAACCTACCCAGGGCCACAGGGCAGGTGAACCATTGAACTAGGCAAGCAGCCCTGATTGGTTTTATTCCAAAACCCATGAAAACGCTTGATCACTTCCCAGATAATCTCCCTTAGCAACCTCTGGGTGGATTTCAAATATCTCATCACATCTTTGAGAATATATTAATATTACTCAAGTTTTTCTTTGAAAGAATTCTAGATTCAAGGACAAAATAGACTTAAATTTTCTTTCTTGGAAACCTGAGAGATTTGTGGAAAGAACTACACATAATTTAAGATATAAACTACATAGAAATATTGAGTTTTTGACTAGGAGAAGATCAATTCAGAAGGAAAATAAAGTGTCTTGGGTTAAAAAACAAATTCAGTTTTTTCTCTGTGAGCTGCTGCTTGCCGAAGTCTCCTTTCCTGTATGTCTACCTCTTTTTGTACTCATCATCCATCTTTCCTCTGCCTCAGCACTTTCAGACTCATGCTCAAAGGCTTAATTCACAAGAAGTTATGAGAGAGCAATAATAGCTTAAAGTATTATTTCTCCTTAGAGGATTTGCAATTTGGTAAAAATGGAAGCCAAGGGGATAAAATTTCGAGGATGACATTTCAGGCTTGAGGTAGGGAAATTCATAGGAGGACCTGACAGAGTCCCCAGCCTTTCACACAGGGGGCCATCACTTCTGCACTCACATGCAGGCCTGGTTCTCTGGATGTAGGTCATGTTTGTGTCAGTGTCTGGGGGTTTGCTGTGTCCCCTCCATTTCACAAGATGAGTCCCTGGGCCATGCAAAGCCTATCTTCTTACTGTTGTGACTTGTGATTAAATGATCTTGACTTGGTAGTAGCAAGGTTGTACTACCGGTCAGGTAGATTGCTGTTGCTCTTTGCGTCTCAGGATGACTGGGTGGACTCCATGCCTTGGTTTCTCCATCTCTTTCCGAGTAAAGGGTCATCCTAACATCTTTGGA
>RJWT010028496.1:0-15169 GCA_004365215.1 Cuniculus paca | reverse complement strand
AAATCCTAGAATGTTTCAAAACCAAAGGAAATTGAAACCGGAAATGTAATTTTTTTTCTCTTGCAATATCATGTTTCCAATAAATTGATGTAATATTTTACCTGAACATATTCTGTTTGATTTCAGGTAGACGGTCCTTAATACCTAAGTTTTCTTTCTTCAGTAGCTATGTAGAGAAATTTCTCTAATGAGAATGGTGTGGTTATTTAGATTTCTCAGGTTGAACCAGTTGTGTGACAAATACGGTGTGGCTTCCTTTTTTTATTTCCTAGAATTAGTAGTATGCATAAAATGTCATGACAATGGATCCAAGCCAACACTATGTAGACAAAACCTATCTACCACACCAGAGTGGTTTATTTTTGGCAAAATTGGTTCTCCAAACTATTTTTTCATGGCGTGAGAGACCATAGCCGAAGTTCACTGTTTAGAAACTGAAAGGGAATGTAGTCAATGTTGAATTTAGTTTCTCTGAAACAGGAGATCACTTATTTTCTGCCGTACTGCCAAAATCTTCTGCACTTAAACTGCCTCCTATTAACTTAATTATGGAGCATTAATAAACACATTAATTACTATTTCCTTTTTAAGCATTGCATTTATGGCATTCCAGTGTTGACTCTAATATATGGTTCATCCGGGGAAATAGAGTTTACAGTCTCACATTAACAGGCATTTTCATTCCTTAGTCATTTCTACTACTTCCTACAATATCTTACTTTAGGCCTAAGGAATGCTGTTCCTAGGAAATATTTGCCATCCAACTTTGGATTCAGTTCTAAGGAAATCCTGTGTAGCCGAAGCGAAGGCTGGTGTTTCTAAAGCTTTGTTCCTAGTAGCTTAGCAAAAATCAACATGTGTGCCAGGTGTGGTGGATGCACTCCTGTAATCCTTGCACTCTGAGAGGCTAAGGCAGGTGGATCACAAGTTTGAGCCCAGTCTGGGCAATTTAATGACTTAGTGAGAACTTGCTTGAAAAAATAAGGAAAAAACAGAAAAAAGAAATGGCTTGGGATATAGTACAGTTGTGAATGCCCTGAATTCAATCTTTAGCATGAGCAAAATAAATAAAATAAAAGCCATAGTCTTTGCTTTCATATTTTCAATTTTGAATATAATTTCACTGTTACTACATTTCTTACACTGATATTCTAAATGTCTGATATTTGTGGTTCTCTTTTTGCTTCAAAGTCTTTTCTTTATGAGCTCGTCTTATTTGTCCATTCTAGAACACTCAACTGAAACTGAGGAGCTTATCCACCATTACCTTAAAGTCTGGAACTCAGAATTTACAGCTAGAACCTCTGTAGGGTTGCTAACACAAATCTAACACAGCTGCAGTTTTAAAGTAGCAAAGATTGTTCTGCCAACCAATGTCTAAATGGCCTGTGAAGACACTCTTTTCTCAGTAATTGTATGTTTGCCTCAGCTGTGCCTGCTTACTAAGGCCTCTGTGATTTCCCAGCATCTGCCAAGGCATCTGCTAAGCCCCTGTCTGCCAGCATATATCCTCTAAGTGTAGTTCAGGATCAAGATGCAGCAGACTGCATCCTAAAGTTCCCCATGTCTGGCCAAGGCCACCCATGCCTTTTACTGCAGCCCATTCAACCAGTGGCTTTGCTTGTGCTAATCCTACCATGTAGCTGGCATCGGCCAAGAAGCCCGGATGCTGAAGTCTGTTGCCCAGCGAGCAGTGAAAAGCCAGTAGTGTCACTATGAAAACATAATAGTCCCAATAAAAGCTGCTATACACACTAAGGTCAAAATGTGCTACAGCACCAAACTCAAAGCCACATATGCTACTCCCATAAAATCCTCTCTTTTGTACATTTTCTCCCAAATCGCCTTTTGTTTTGTATCATAGTTCTTCGATTCTGAGCCCATTATGCTGGCCTTTCAATTAATCATTAGTTATTACTGCACTTTCTTATCTTGGATTCTGAACAAACTGAGAAATTGGCATTTAGAAAGTTATACATTTAGACACAAAAATAGTAACCCCGATACTAGCAACATACAGGTTAAGGGAAGCAGCTTGAATGTGTGTGTGTGTGTGTGTGTGTGTGTGTGTGTGTGTGCAGAGGAGATGATCAGTTGTTATTCAGTACATGTCAAAGTACAATCTTGAGACATTCCATTCAGGAAAAAAAAATATTTGATACCATCAAGCATGATCAAATTCCACTAAGGACTGAATAAAAGAGATGGAAAATGCCAAGTATTGCCATAATTGAGATCTCTCAAAAGTCAGGAAACATCTAGCACGCAGTTGAAATCATATATCCTGAAAACAAAAAAATTAAAAATATTTTTTATGAAATATAGTCATATTTTCCACTTAACGTATAGTGCCATATGTAGTAGTTATTTTCCCAGGTTAGCTCATGTTATCTATTTTAAGTAAAAAGTGTACCTGAACAGAAAATTGTAACTGAAAGGATCAGAGTAACCAACTGTCATATTCAAAAATCTTATTTTAGAATATATCATGCATTGTCAACTGTTTTTTGTTACCACAATACTGATTTTTTTTTTTACAATGACTCTGACATAAGAATGATGATGCCTCATGCTTCAAAAAAGCATCCAGGAGACTTATTCCTGAGAGCTGCAGTCTTGTAAATAGAATGGGGCATTGATGAGATGGTGGTGGAATTTAGTGTCTCAGATTCTGGAGAAATGATTAGTATTTGCAAGAGGGAATAAACTGACCAGGTCAGGTATAGAGATTTTCATGGAGAAATAGTATGACTACCTGTGAAGTTATATCATTTTACTGTTCTCTTTCTCTTGAACTTGTTTTAAGCCTTCTGATATCAACATCACAGTGGGTGGTTGCTATTGACTTATTTTTTTTCCTCCCATAATTCAAAGGTTTGAAATCCTAACCCTCAACAATCTGATCATACTAGGAGATAAGATTATATAGCTTACAAGGATGAAACCCCCTGAAAAGGTCTCATAAAGTCCTAAACAGCTTGTTCACCTCTTCCACCATGAAAGAACACAACAAGATGTCATCTATGATGTGAAGAAAGGCCTTTTCTAGACACCAAATTTGCCATTGCCTTGATCTTGGACTTTCCAGCTTTCAGAACTGTGAGGAATAAATTTGTTGTTCTTGAGCAGTCAGTTTATGGTATTTAGTTATAGCAGCCAGCTTGGATTCAAATAGTGGTAAAAAAATGGAAGAGAGTCAGGGGGTCCTTAATGCTAAAAACATGAATATGTTTGTCTTCACTATATCTCCTCTTGTTTAAGAAAATTGATGAAAATATTGAATATCTGATGGTAAAAGAGAAGGAAAAATTATGATAGGAACTTTTTCAGTAGTTCCTTCATCTTTTTCTGCTACGACTATCTTGGAAATTAATTGCCACATCGGGAAAATATAGCTAACAGTGTCTTTAATATGGAGGTAATGTGAGGTGGAGGAATTTCTAACACAAAAGAGAAGAAGTTCTTAGGGCTATTTTGTTGGACAGTCCATTCACTTGCCAGATATGGGGATGTTTAAGCTGTAATAAACTATTACCATTAAATTGTACTTTATATCATTAAATTTTTGTATGGGAAGATCTAACACAAAAAATTACATTTCATCACACTATTTCAAATGTTGAATTTTTCAGCAACCAATACAATAATTATATCAGATTGGCAACCTTGCAATAGCTTTTATACTTTTTATGGCATTTCCAGGTGTTTTGCAAGTTGATTAGTATTGCATATTACTTTTTTAAAATAAAAGCAGAAAAATCAATCACTTAAACTCTGAGTTTTCTTAATTATTACCTAACTACAGCATTGTATAGCACTTTGACTAGAATTAATTTATAATGCATTTATGAAATTATCTTTAATTACAAACATTTCTATGAGTAAAACTTCGAGTCTGCTTCCATGATTCTGTCACATAGCATTTCCTGAAATAAAAAGGGAAAATTCTTTAGTCAGTATGATTGGTATGTGACATTTTAAATTTATAAGAGTCACATGATTATGACTAAAAGGTAACATTTTGAGTTTTATCTTTAGATTTTTCATTTAAGTGGCTAGCTTAATGTTGGGTTCACATTGTCAATATGCATTAAATACAGCAGATAGGAAAATATATAAATAATAACATATGAATACAGAAGAGTACAACATAGTTATAAGGACAGATGTTATACCTATCAGAAATTATGGTACAGTAGTTTCTGCTTTATGTTAATTTGGAATGCTCAAGAATGTTCACACTTGTATTTCATGAGTTAAAATATATGTTGTTTATGTCAAAATGAAATATAACTTTAATTATAATTATTCTCATTTTGAAAGAATATATCAGAACTAACATAACACCTTTCGTGTACACATGCTCATGAGCATTACCGCCTAACCTGCATACAAAATATAACCTGAGTGCAAATAGTTCCTTAATTTAAGTGATAATTTTTATACTAATCTAAACTGTTTTGCTGAATCTTGAGTTTATTTTACAATGTTTTCTTTGCCAAGTTATTAAATTTGCATTGACATTTATTTCTATATACCTTCCATTAAGCCCTGGATTAGGAAAAATTGGCTTTCTTTAAATTGTTAATCTTTAACAATCATTATGCTTGTTTCAAAGTTATAACATTTCAGAGCAAATAGCTTTTTAGAGAGCTTTGCCATTTTGCAATTTGTTTTATCAGAAATTTCTTCAACTTTTATTTTCTCAATTATTCCCTTTGAAATTAAAGAACTATATAATTGTGTCTTCATGTCTTTAAAATAGCACTTAACATATTTGTAAAAATTTTCAAACATTTCTTACATTCCTGCTTTGCATTTCACTAAAGATACATAAGCTTAAACTAGTATTTTTCTTCCTGCTTCATCTAGATAAGTTAACCAGCCAATTCTGTTTTCTACAACTGATATCTGCTGTTTCTCACATTCCTTGTTTGCTCTGGAGTTAGGCATAGTCTATAGGTAATTTGTATTATTTTCATTTACTTGTATTCCTGCCCACTGTCTTCTCTTTGGCTGGTAATTTATTTCTGAACTTTATTTGCTCTATTAAATTAATATTTTAAAGTTTTCAAGCATTGTCTCCACCCTTTCCTCTGTGATTTTGTATATCTTACCCTTGTTTCTTCATTAGTTTCTGAAATTTCTTTTATTGCTAATATACTTCTTTTTTCACAGTTGCTGGACTTTAGCTTGATTCTGTGAGAAGATATTTATGTTAATATTGCATATTTATGCTCTTGTTAGGTATCTTTAGAGAATCCTGAGGAACTCAATTTCTATCTCACAAATCAATACATTCTAGCTTAAATATTTTTATTAATAGTTTCTTAGAGACAATATGCATTATTTGGAAAATTTGGGGGACAATAATGACAACACTAAGTAAAAAATACCTGCCACTGAAACATACCATATTTTGGTCGACAAGTTGTTTGTGATAAAAAAGTGATAATGAATTAGAAAGCTGAAGTAAGTCCAGAATTTTATATGCATTACTAGCTTGAAAAGAAAGCAAACACTTGTATATGTGCTAATTATTCTTCAAAAACAAATTTCATGTTGATTTTGGAATACTGCAGAACTTTTCAAATTCCTACTCGGATATGCATGCTAGAAATAATATCTTGCATGTTTTAAACATCATCATTTTAACTAAACTTATTCAAATTCTTGATCAATCTATGTCTACCTTCATATTTCTCCTGCTATTTTCATTTGATTTAGAAACTCAAATATTTCTTCATCTTTGCTGTCTCTTTTCTTAATTAAGCTTTCAGCCATACCCACTTATTGTATTTCTTAGGTCATTTATATAAAAGATACCTCACATGAATGCTTAAACTCACATTAAATTATAGTGCAAGCCAGATGTGCTTTACTAATGTATTTTCTACTCAAAGTTTGCTTCACATTTTTATTAGCTTCTTGATTATTATAACCAAAAATGTTCTTTTCATGAGACATGATTTATGTTTTCCATGTCAGATATTTTAGAAGATGTATTCCAATATCTTATCAATTGCAAAAGCATTTACTCTTTTAAACAGACACATTCAGTTACCACAGTATCTACATTTCTAAGATGTTCTGCTTAGGAGTTTGGGTCAGTATAATGCTTTTACATTCTGGATCTTAAAGATAGATGAGAGTTTTCAACACACATCATTCCCATAACTTTGCAATTTGGAAGCTCATATATCCATACTGTATGGTATAATATAGATTATGCTATTTACTTTAACATGAAAGTTTACTTCAGTACTGTTTCAGGGATCTTCGAGAACACCCCCAAATTAAATAATTTTCCAAGGTCTCATAGGGCTCAGAAGTCACTAAATTCTAAATTATGATTTATTATAGCAAATGGATAAATAAAAATTTTCAGTAAAAATGGGTTGAAAGTGTGGAAGAAACAATACGTAAGCTTCCCAAAATTCCAAACACACTGCTAAATTTTCCAGAAGCTGTGTGTGGGGAACTTGTGAATTATTATCTACTGGAAAACCTTGTCTCAGCCTAGAAGCTATTGTTTTTAGTGTAAGTCCTTTGTGTGGCCACAGAGTGCCTGCTCACTGACCAGTTAATGAAGTTAGAGACACCAGAAGAAAAGGAGACATTATCTCTACATAACATTGCCTGGTTGTTCACTCTGGACAAAATGCTACAATCTGGTTTGCAATCACAGCATGTGAAACCTCCTTACCAGTTCAAATCCATGTTTTTCAAAAACAGCCTTATTGTAGTATTACTCATCTTTTCATGTATTTTGGTCATTTAAGTTATGTAAGTCAGTATTTTATTCTATTCATAGACACGTGTACACTTCACATTTTAGAGCGTTTTTATTACTTCAAAAAGGAATGTGTAGTTTTAGGTATCATAATCCTGTATGTCCTCATAAGCCCCAAGAAACAACAAGTGTATTTTCTATTCCCATGCATTTGCTCATTCTGGATATTTTATACCACAAAAGTCATGTGATATTTCTGGATGCTTTATTTTAGTCAATGATATGAAGCTTTGTAGCAGGTATAACAAATATCAATACTTAATCCCTTTTTATGGGTGAAGAATATTCCACTAAATGGATATACTATGTTTCATTTTGTCTTTATAGTTTAGAACTAAAATGTACCCTCAAAGTCTCACGTGTTCTGAGGTAGGGCTTTTGGAAGGTGTTTGGAGCACTAGGGCACTATGTTCATTAGTGAATTAATCCTTTGATGGGTTCACAGCAAAATAAGCTATTAGGAGGTAGGATTTGGTGGGAGGAGGTGAGGCACCAGAAGCTTGTCTTTGGAGGATATATGTGTTGCTCTGGCCCTCTTGTTTGCGCTCTGTCTCAGAGTTCTCATCCTTTGTGCACCTTTCCTCTTCCAGGCCCTTTTTCCATGCCCTTCCTGTCTTAAAGCCTGCCCAACATGGACTGCATCCTCTGAAACCCTGAGCCAAAATAAACCTTTTCCCTTTGAAGTTGTATGAGTCAGATACAATGTCCGAGAAACAAAACAGTGACCAATATATTTATATTCATTAGTTGACTGATATTTTAATTGTTTTCACCCTTTTCTATTATGAATAATGCTGTTAGGAACATTCATGTACAAATTTTTTGAGTAAACGTGTTCTCATTTCTCCTTAATATAAAGTTAGGAGTAGAAGTGTTAGATCAAATCTTTATTGTTAAGTACTTAAGGGATTACCAGGTTATTTACCAAAATGAACTCAATATTTTTCATTCCAAACAGGAGTGGGTGATGGCTACGATTTCTCAACCTTCCTGGCACTTGTTATTATATCACATTTTTATTTCACACATCTTAGTGTTTGGGAAGTGGTATCTTATAGTTTTAATTTGCATTTCCCTGATAATTAAATGATATCAAGGGTATTTATGTGCCATTTTTGTCTTACTTGGAGAAAATATTGTTTGTAAGTTTTGTCTATTCCATAACTACAATCTTTGCTATTGTTAAGTGCAAAAGTTTAGATAAAATCCCTTTGTTATATATATAACTATTCAATATTTTCTCGCAATCTTTGGGCTATATTTTCCTTTTTTGATAGTGTTGTTTGGAATAAAATTATTTTAAATTCTAGTAAGGTTTAATTTAATTATTTTTGACATTTTTTTCGTAACATCATCTTTAAGAATAGGTCATATAGATTTATTCTTATGCTTTCTTCTCAGAGACTTACGATTATACTGTTAAATCTAAATGAGCCATTTTTAGTTAATCTTTGTATATGATACGAGGTAAGGGTTATGTTCATTCTTTTGCATATGGTTATTCACATGTTCAATTGAATTTGTTGAAAATACTATTTTGTTTTCTATTGAATAGACTGGACACCCTGGTCAGAAGTTAGTCATAGCCGGGGTGATGGAATATGACTATAATCCCAGCACTCAAAGGCTGAGGCAGGAAAATCTGTGCAAGTTAGGGTTAGTAAGATTGAAGCATTACAAAACATGTTTTCTGGCTACAGTGAAATAAGACAATAAAATCAGGAAATTTAAAAAAATAAGTAAACATTAACCTATTAAATGACCAATTGCACAAAGAAAATGAAAGGGCATTTAGAAAATGAACAAAAATGAGAACACCATGCGCACACCAAAATTTACAGCTTACATTGTGCTTAGAAGGAAATTTTAGCTGTAATTATCTAAGTTTAAAAAAGAAGATCACAAATAATAACCTAATCTTCTATTTCTGTTCCTAGAAAACAAAACTGAACTGAAAAGCTAGGAAAATGTGTGAAATAATTAAAAATTAAACAGAGACTTAATGAAATAGGAAAGAAAAACAAAAGTGAAAATCAATAAAAGATTTTTTACTAAGTAGTAACAACTTGTAGAACTTGGAAATCTGAATGGTTTATTGCACATTTGAGGAAAACATAAAAGAATTTGTAAGGAAGAAAAGCATACTAAAAATTGTCCTGGTCTTTACTGCTGAATTATACCAAATATTGCATTTACAAAAATAATGATAGCTAAGTTTTACATTATCTTTCAAAATATAGAGCAATATAGAACACTTTTTAATTCATTCTGTACATAAAACTTTTACCAGATTCCAGAACTAGACAAAGAAATAACACAAAAACTAGTTTAGCATTGTTTATTAAAATGGACATAAGATTATTAACAAAATACAAAGAAAAGAAATACAGAAACATATGGGATTATAGATAATGACCAACCAGAATTTGCCTCCAGGAATTCAAAGTGATTTTGGCGTCTGAAAATGAATTATATGTTTAATAAAAACCTAAATCAACATGATCATGCAATATATATGTAACAATTATTTGACAAAAGCTTATCATTTTTAGTAATAAAAATATTAAACAAATTAAGCCTGGAGGAGAACTTCCTAAATTAATTTTTAAAAAAACTAATTTATCTTTCAGTTATTGAAAGTGCGTTATTGAAATGTACCAATATTTCTGTTGAATTGTCTGCTTCCGTTTTTGCTTTGCTGGATGCACATTCTTTTTCAATGACTCAGTTAACACAGACACATCTAATAGAATTGTTGGTGTCACTGAGTTTATGTTTAACATTTGCCTTATAGTCCCTATATGCTTTGCGCTTTGCTTTTCTGTATCTCATTTTGAACTGTCAAAATGAATATAAAATTTAATTTAAAAACTTATGTTATTTTCTTTACAGGTACTCTAGAAATTACCATTTATATCTTCATTTGTTAGCAGTAGGCCCAGACTCACACGAATGTAATTGTCATGAGATATTGAAATGTCGTTCCTTCGTGGGAACGTATTGCTCACATCGAAAATCTGTTGTTTAACGTCACTGCCTTCACTGACGATCTTAACCAGATCTTCCGGACAACTGGCTGTAGCTCCTCCATCAGCATCATCGCGTCACCTTGTTCTTAGATGTTATGGAGTCATACTGTCCTTAAACCTCGCGATGCACTCTCTGTTGTCTTCAATCCTTCATAGACCTGCAGAAATATAGAACCTTGCGGTGGATTCGTCCTGGGTGTAAGAGAATTTGCAGCTTGTTTGATCTTTGTACTCAGGCCACTATAATTTCTCCATATTAGACTATTTTGTTTTCTTATCACTTGCGTGTTCTCTGAAGTAGCACTTTTTGTTATCTTCAAGACCTTTTTTTGTGTGTTTTTTCAAGTGGGACTGTTTGGCAAAAGAAGTCTAAATTTTAGCCCATCATGGATTTCTCACTAAGCTTAAATATTTCAAGTTTTAGATTCGAAGTGAGAGATGTGTGACTTGTCTTTCCCTTGAAAATTTACAGGCTGTTGTAGATTAGTTAACTGGCTTAATTTCCATAGTTTCCTGTCTGAGGGATTCAGAACACCAAAGAAGAAAGAGTGATACAGAGGAACAGCGGATCAATGCAACAATCAGTGAACATAAAACATTCTCAGTTAAATTTTCTATCTCATATGGACAAAGTTTGTGTTGTCTTGAAACAGTGATAACAGTAACATCAAAGATTTCTGATCATATATCTCTGCAACAGATATTATCATAACAAAAATGTTTAAAACACTTCAAGAGTTGCCAAAAATGAGACAGAGAAATGAAGCAAGCACAGGTTTTTGGAAAATGGTGAAGGCCATCTTGTTTGAAACAAATTTGATGCATACTTTCATTTCATAAAAGAAATTCAATCCTTGCTAAGTATAATAAAGTGAAGTGCAATAAAATAAGGTATCAATATAGTTTTTAATTTATATAGTCTTGTTACCTAAACAATCACTGTTTGTTATTTGTTCTTGTGAATTAGAGTTACCATCAATTGCCATTTTCTTACTCCAAAAGTGTTTTTCTCTATCAATATTATTATGTTCTTTTGTTAAATATATTTCTATGTGGTATAGACCCCAAAATACATTTTATACATAGTGTTTATTATGGCATCTTTTTATTGCTTTTGTCTTCATGATTCTGGAGATTTAACCCATGGTCTCCCACATGCTAGACAAACAGTCTACTACCAAGGTATATCCTAACACCTAAAGTTTCTTTTGAAATCAATAAGAAGTGGAAAGCTGCATTAGTTAGTGTTATTCTGAGAGAGAAATAACTAATAGGAGAGACAAGTAGTCATGGATCTACTCACAGTGATCACCTGCCTCAGCCTCCCATGTGCTGGGATTGCAGGCATGTATGACCATTCCCATTGAGTCTGTTTTTTGTTTGTTTTGCTTTTTAAGAACACTGTCATAGTTACCTTTCTCATTGCTGAGACAAAAATACCCAATATCCAGGTTAAAGGAGAAAAGTTCATTTAGTTCACAGTTTGCAAAGGTTTTATAGTTGGCTGTCTCCAAAGCAAGATGGCATGGCAGAGGGGCATCACAGGGAAGAAACAGTTCATGGTGAGTAGAAGGCAGCAAAGCAATGAAGTAGCACAGATGTAGCAGCAAGAGACAACAGCAACTCTCCTTCTGTCCCTTATATTTCATCCAGACCTTCTGCTCTTAGGGCAGGTTACACCCATGACATGCCAAACCCTAGCATCAGAGCATGAATGAATCCCACTTAATCCCAGCATCCTACACTCTGGATTCAGCCACCTCAGTAAAGTCCCACTGATGACCACAAGAGGCTCTGGCTGAATGTCTAGGCACAAGCCATAATAAGCACCATGTCCTAAATTGATTTTGCTCTTCTAGGTCTAGTATTTTTACTTTTTAGACAGATACAGATATAGATATAGATACAGATACAGATATAATTCATTTGTGGTAGGAATAAGTGGCAAAATTATGTTTTCCAATCTTTTCTGTGCGGAAGCTTTTAAATTTGATATGATACCATTTGTTGTTTTTTGATGCTATTCATTTTACAGTTGGGCTACTCTTAAGAAAGGCTTTATTTATTTATTTATTTATCTATTTATTTATTTATATTTTATTTTTGACAGGTTCTCAACATGTAGTACAGCTGGCATCAAACTCACAATCATCTTGTTTCACTCTCCTGAGCATTATAGGAGTTTGCCAACAAACTTTGCTCCTGATTATTTTGAATATCTAGTTTTGGTCTACATTTTAGACCAAGGGAGTTACTTTCCTTTTAGGACTTTCTATGTTTTCTTTTGTTTTTTACTTTTTTCACTTTTACTGTGATGTGTCTCTTTGTGAATTGCCTACTGTTTATCTTGGAACTTTATTTGTAGGCTAAAGTTTTTAATGAATTTCACTGATAATGGAAATAAAAAAATACACTTGAATGGTTCAATGGTAGAAATAAGAACAGGAAGATGATATAATTACAGAATTTGAAGAGAAATTAATAGATACTTGATGGTCCAAAAAAAAAAAGAGGGCAAAAAATTAAAAATGAGCAGAAATTATAGAAATGTGCAACCAAACTGGAGTATTATACATAATACAAGTAACAGAAGGAAAAGGCAGGGGATGGGAAGGAGGGAGAGAAAGAGGAGGGAGAAACAGAGACAGAGACAGACAGAGAATGAATGTGAATGAATTTGGGGTAAAATACTCAATGAAATCTTAGATGAATACCTGAAACTGACCCTGTTCTTGAGTACCCTGAGTCAACCTAAGATCAGAGAGGTTTTGGCAAGAATCTTTCTGACTTTCTTCTTTCCCTGACCATACCAGGTCTTAAACTCTACCTATTTTCAGCTGATTGTCTAACTTTTTTTGGCAGTTCTCTTAGCAACAAATTGCTTTAGAGCATAATCCAATCACATGTGAGCCCCTTTGTGGGCCCAGCACACAGGGTCAATAGTCCAGATTTGAACTTCTCTTTCTTCTATTACAAATGCAGAGCGCCCTATCTCTCTTTCTCTCTCTCTCTCTCTATCTATCACTATCTCTCTCTCTTTCTCTATCTTTTCTTTTTTCTTTTAGATGAGATCGGGAGTTTTACATCCTGATTCTTCCATCCCAGGCAGTCCTCTCTGTTCCACAATTCTTCATGTGCTGTGTGGGAAAACATCGCCTTATAAACTTGGGCAAGTATACGTATGGCCCATGGTGGCTCGTGTCTAGATGCTCCCCCAAAGCCTCATGTGGTCTTAGGTGGGGTTTTTTTCAGAGGTGACTGAATCTAGAGTGTGTGTTTGATTCGTGGTGCAATGCTATGGGTAGGAGTGCTAGGATTCAGGGCGAGTGATTACTGAATCAGTACACTGATCGCTTTGGCATCACCCTAATCTGGGAAGCCTGAATAAAATATAAGGGACAAAAAGATGCTTTACCCTTCAGTTTGTCACCTTTCCATTACTGAAACAAGTTTGTCACCTTTCCATTACTGAAACAAACACCTGAGATACAACAATTTATAAAGAGAGGAAGTTTACCTGAGCTCACTATTCTGGAGGCTTTGGTCCTTGATTGGTTGTCCCCCTCACTTCGGGCCTGTGGCAGTGAATTATATTGGGAGCTTTGTTTTGCTCTCTTTGGCTTACCACGAGCTGGTTGTTTTCTGCATTGTCCCTCTATAAAACCTCCCTGTCTTAGAGCCAGTGGATGCACCAGAAGTTTCAGTTGGACTGAAACATCAACAAACTGAAGTAAATAAACCTTTTCCCCTTAAACTTTGGGTGTCATGTATTTTGTCTCAATAGCAAGAGAAAAGCAACAAAGATAGGGCTTCAGCATTCTCAAAGGTCCTGTGCCTGAGTCTCCATTCTGCGAGAGTGAGGTTAGGTGCAGAGAATAAGGAGAGATTCCTCACAACTCAAGTGTACTTGCCCAGAATTAAATTTAAGCAACAAGTAGTAGAACAGGATGAAAAATGAAGGCATCTGAGGCTTCACAGGTATTAGTTCCCTAAATGCAACTGGGAGAGGAAGGGAGCCCTGTGTTCTCTCCTGCAGGATTCTGGAGTAGAGTTTTTCACCTCACTGAGCTAAGAGCTACCAGAGGGGATCTGTGTTGGTTCAAATGCTGCAGATTCCTGCTCTTCTTCCCACCTTGAAGGGATTTACTTTTCCTGTCAGCTATGCCTTCTGGATCCTCTCTAAAGATTTTACATGTTGTCATTGTTTTTTAATGGTTTTCACCAATTTTCTTGAGTGGTGGATGTTCATGTAAATCCTCTTGATGCCCACCAGAAATGAACTACCAAATCTACATTAATTAACTATGGAAATTTAGACATTCATTCATAACTATAACATAGATTACCTCAATTCGTCTAATCTTGATCTTCAACTTCAATGCCATTGTGAGAAATACTTTTCTGTTTTTATATGCTACTTAGTCCGTAATGTTTTGTTGAAGCAGTTCATATGAACCAGGCCAGAGATATTACCTCACACCTGTTATCATGACTATGTTAAAAATAAATATAACAAATGTACGATATGGAGAAATTGGAACCCTTGTACACTGTGGGTGGGAATGTATAATGGTGCAGCTGGTATAACAAGCAGTGTAGAAGTTCCTCAAAAATTAAAAATACAACTACCATACTATACCCACTTGTGAGTATAAACTTAACAAATTAAAATCAGCATCTTGAAGAGATAGATGTACACCAATGTTCACTGTATAGTATTCACAATAACCAGTATGCTAGATCAAACAGTATCAATTAAAAGATGAATGGAGAAAAGAAATTATGATACATAAATACAATGAAATTTTATTTTATTTTGTTTTGTTTTCAGAAAAGTTCTTGCTGTATAGTTCAGGCTGGCCTTAAGTTTTGAGTTCACTATGTAACGCAGACTAGCCTCAAACTGTCAGTGATCTTCCTCCCTCAGCCTCCTGAATTCTGCAATTATAGGCATGCACCACCACTCCTGGAGACAATGGAATTTTAATAAGTTAAAAGGAAAAAATGCTGTAATATTTGACAATGTGTATAGGGGACATTATAATTAGTGAAGTAACCCAGTCACAGAAAGTCGAATACTGCATGATTCTTTTATTTGAAGTATCTAAAAAATTAACTCATGGAAGTGGAGAATATAAAGCTAGTTATCATGAGCTGGGAGTAAGGGGTAATGAGAGTTTACTATTTAATGATATAAAAATTCAGTTATGCAAGAGGATTTAGTTCTAGAAATCTCTTGAATAGCATGCTCATAGTTAAAAATAGTGCATTGTGAAGTTAAAAATGTGTTAAGATGGTAGATATCATATTAGGCATTTATTATACTTTTATTCTAGAATGTCCTCCA
>RJWT010028495.1:0-15197 GCA_004365215.1 Cuniculus paca | reverse complement strand
ACTCTAAAGTAACCATTGGTCACTCATCACTAGATCACTCTATTTTAATTCACTGTAGAATTTATCTGATCATTCCTTTGTCATATTTCTTCATGGACATACAAAACCTAAGAGAATAGGGACCTTGACCAGCTTTGTCCCCAGATTCTGGAACTGTCCTGTTATATCATAGACATCAAATACCAGTTGAATGAATAAATGAGACATGAAGCTATCTTTTGCTTCCTACCCCCCTGTTCTTTCTCTTACAGTCTTTTGCAGGCTGCTTCTAGTGCAGGTGGCTCTCTGGTGGGCATTTGAGACATGTATCCCTTGCATTGTTTGCATTGTAAAAGTCACCGTCTGGGTAGACCAACTAAAAATGGCTCCATACTATGGGATCATGAAAAACAAGGTTCTCCTTTGATTGATACAGCCCAGTACAGAAGCTCCTACTTGACTCATAACCTCTTACAGGGTACAGCCAGCATGGTAGGGTGAGCGTGTTTGTGTGGGGTGGGGTGCTGTGTGCATGAATCATTTTGAAAATGCTTCCCATTGGGGAATTTTTTAAACATAGCTGAGTTGAAAGTCCCAAAATGTCAGGAGTGATCATGCATTCTTTCTCCCTTTCTTAGACAGGAGGCCCAGAGGACAAAGAATGATAGTGAGGTGTTTATTCCATACAGTGGTTTGGGCTACGTCTGGGGCATGTTATCTGCTCTGAGCATCCTGCTCAAAAAGGAATGAATTGGAATGTTTTACAGAGAGGGCTGCCTGGAGCGGCAAAGACCCCAGCTGGGGGATGTTTAGCTTAAAGGAGTCCCAGGTAGTCCTGACAGCTGTCTACAAAATCTTGAGTACAGTCACAAAACAGAAAGACTTCATTCATTCATTTCTTCATTCATTCATCAAATCTCTGTCAAGCATGTATGATGTGTTCTCCATGTCAGAGCTTTAGCCATGAGTAAACAAAACGATAAAATCTCTGCTGTCATAGCACTTCTCATTGTCGGAGACACATAGTAAACAAGCAAACAGAATCATACAATGGCATACCATATTGGATACTGACAAGTGTTATAAACAAAGCAAGTGGTGGGGAGTAGGGGCATGGGAGGCAGGTATTTAGTTAGATGACCAGAAAAGATTCAGCACAGAGATGACATTATTGCTGAGACTGAGGTGAGGAAGAAGACCTGACTTTTGCTTTGGGGAAAAGCAGACAGAGCAGTATGTATATGCAAAGTCCCTAATACCAGAATGAGCCTTGCACATTCAGAGAACTAAAAGTCCAGTGGGAGGAAGGAAATGGGACCATTAAGCAGGCAAGAGGAGAACCCATAAGGCCCAGAAGATTATCCCTAACAGACTGCTTTTTCTAATTTTTGTAAAGAAGAGAGATTCATATTCAATTTATATCTTGATTGCTAGGGGGTGAGTGAATTACGGAGCACAAAGAGCTCTCTGTATTCTCGGAATAGAACAAATGTCAAGGAAGAAAGCCACAGGAGACAGAGTTTAGTCCAAGATACGAGCTTCTAGATTCCAAGAGGAGTGAGCTCATTGAAAGATGGTGAGTGTCTTCTACAGGAGGTTCCCAAGAGCTCAGAGAGCAGGGCCTGATAGGTAATTTTTTCTGTCAAATTGGGCCACAGGATGCCTGATACTTGGTAAAACATTGGTCCAGGGTGTCTATGAGAGTGTTTTGGGTGAGCTTAACATTTGAAACACTCCGAGAAGAGAAGATGACTCTCCACAGTGTAGATTGGCCTCTTCCCATACAGTGAAACCCCAAGTAGAACAAAAGGGCTCAGTGAGAGAAAATTCCCTCTGGCCTGTCTTCAAGCTGGTCTATCTGCCTTCTCCCGCCTTCAGATTCAGACAGGGATTAGAAGGAACTCCAGTGGGTCATGGGGTCATGTAGTTCTTGGGCCTTTCCACTCGGACCGGAACCACACCACCAGCTCTCCTGGGTCTCCAGACTACTGACTGCTGATTGCTATCTGCTGACTGCTAGTGGAAGGATTTCTCAGCCTCCATAATCACACAAGCCGTCTCCTTATAAGTCTCTTCATTTATTACACACACACCTATCTCTCTTTCTCTGGAAAAGGAAACTAGACTAATATGGTAATACAGAGGGGGATGTGACGGTGAGGGCGTTTGGCATCAAGTGAGATGTTGACCTAAAATCCCTGTAGAACTCCTTCTAACCCTTGAGGAATAAATTCAGCCCATGTCTTTGGACTTCAAGGCTATTCTTATGGCAACTTCATTTCCCCATTTCATGTTTGCTTGCTTTTTTCCACTTCCTCTTTCCTCTTTCTGAATTAAAAAGCAGTAGTACATGAACATGGTAAAATACTCAGCCATACCAACAGTTTTTCATTTGAAAGCAAAATCTTTTGCCAACTCCTTTACCCCATAGCTAACTACGATTTACAATTTCTTATTTATGCTTCTAGAAAAATTACGCATTGTGTCAGCATAAATACATATACAGATCCTTTCATTTGGACACACAAGATCACACACTCTGTAAGCTGTTTCATGCCTTGCATTTTTTTTCATAATATATCAAAAAATAGGCCTCTGGGGTCATGAATTTTGGGGCTGCTATCCGAAAGGCTCAAATATGATAAAACCATCTCTTTATTGGTGGAAACTTTTCAAATTTCATCTTTCTGGGGAAGTGGAAAGTGAGAAAGAGTTCATGTATAGCACAGCCCTATTTGGAGCCAAGTGCTGTGTCTTTGACATTGCTACAAGGCTTTCCAGCCAATCAGCCTTATGAGGTCCAGGAAAGCCCCTTCTTTCTGTCTTTCCTTCTCTCTCTTCCTCTCCTTCACTGTTTATTTTTCTTCCTCCTTTCTTTTTCATTTTGACAGAGTCTTGCTGAATCCAGCAATGAGTTAAAAAGGATTTGGGTTTGTATGAGGTCAAAGAGCATGAGCCTTAGGGTCGTACCTGTATTTGAGTCCTGAGCTGGTTGTGTATTAGCTATGTGACCTTGGGCATGTAAATCACTCAGCTAACTGCAGCAGACAGCTCCTCAGATGCTTCCCAGTGATCATTGCCTCCTGTGGTACTTACCCATACATAACCTCTTCCCTTAAGTGGAGACTGGACCCAGTGACTTGCTTCCATTGAATAGAATATGACAAATAATACTTGATGGTCACAAAAGGCTGACTTCTGTCTTTCTTGGACCCCCTCCCTTTCCTTCTTCCTTGCTTGCTCTGATGAAGTCACCTGCCACGCTATGAGCTGCCCATGGAGAAGTCCACATGAGGACCTGAGAACTTCAGTTCAATACCCTGAGGAACTGGATCTTGCCAACCATGCAAGCCAGCTTAGAGCCAGTCCACCTTCATTTCAGAAGCATCTTGATTACATCCTGTGGAGGCCCCTGAGCATGCCTACCCAACTAAGCCACAACCAGACACTTGTTCACAGAAACTTAAGAAAATAAATGCTGGTTGCTTAAATCACTAAGTTCCAGGGGATTTTGTTTACACATTAATAGATCATCTGTAACATAAACTGCTGGTTGGTTTTTTTGTGATTTAAAAAAAAATGGAGGGAAACACACTAACCCAAGCAAGAGGAACACTTACTCTTTATCCAATGCTCTAAAGAATTCTGATCTCTATCTCCTGTCACACCTCTCCTAACTAGGAAAGGAGTCCCAGGGGCCAAGGGAACATGCCAACCCTCTGCTTTTGGGGTCCACAACACTCTAGCTTTCTCTGGTTCCAGGGTCTCTGAGACTATCGCATAAGGGTAACCATTCCACCTGAATACACTCCTTCCATGTAGTCTCTCTGTATCCAAAGGCTCATACAACAAAAGCTTAGCCTTCCATGCGGTGGTATTGAGAGGTAGAGGATCTTTAAGAGGTGGGTCCTAGTAGAAGGCAATTAGACCATGGGGATACCACGTTTGAAGGGCTAATGTCCTCTCATGGTAGTGGGTCACGTATCCTGGAAGAGCAGACTGTTCTAAAAGAGGGATCCTAGCTCTCCCACACTCTCTTGCCATGTATGATCTTTCTCTCTCTCTCTCCCTCTCTCTCTTTCTCATGCCATTGCCATGTGATGCTGTCCGCCACGTGCACCTCACCAGAAACCAAAGTCAGGGGCAGGCTCTTGGACTTTTAATACTATGAGCTACATAAAACTCTTCTTTATAAAGTACTGAGCCCCAGATATTTTCTTTTAGTAACACAAACAGACTAAAACAATGTTCTTAAGACCCAAGTGATGGCCCAGGGACAGCTATTATGGTTGGAGAATGGACAGAGGCTGGGCATGTGGTTAGGATACCCACTGTTTATTAGTCAGATTTTTGACTTTATACGTTTAATCCTGGTCTGGTTCCTTAATTCGTATTCTTGTCAGAACCCCACAAATCTTAGAGGTGTCCTTGGATAGAGATGACAGTATCTGGGGATGGAATGAAATCACCTTTTCAAAGTACCTATTGTGAAGCATGACATGCAGGGAGTGACCAGTAAATCACAGCTCTCATCTTACTTCCCAGGCTTCTAGTCATCGTGGCAGAAAAACCACTGGATTTGCCACGGGGATTGCGTTTCTTCCCAAAGACTCTGCTGACAGTTCTGAGCCTTTACAGGGAAAGGCATTTCTGGCCTTGAGCAAATTCACAGCTTTCCTAGAAAAGTTCTGGTCAGCAACCATGAACATGCACTTCTAATAGTTTGGGCCAGCAGTGGCTACTGTGGCCCAGCCTCCAACCCTCTTTGGAATTTAAGCTATGGTATTAGGATTTCTTCTTACCAGAAAATAAGAAAAAGGACAAAATTCCTGAGTTCCTTGGAAAATGAAAAGTTGCTTCCTTATCTTCGATTTGTTACTTATTAAGCAAATAAGTTTTGAGAAAATATAGAAAGGATAAGAGTTATTGAGTTCTACCCAATTAATGTGAGAAGGATCTAAAGTTGAGTACTGGGTTTTGCTTTTCACCAGCGGTAGATCAAGTTGTATGATTTTGCTAAGCCTGTGTGTCCTCATCTGTAAAGCAGGGGTTGAGAAACTTCTATGACACAGTGCTGCAGGAGGAGCAGAATGGATGATTGTTGTACAGTGGTTAGGGCAGCTCAGATTCCTCACCTGGGAAAGGTGGTGAAGCAGTACAAACCCTAAGGGCGGCTGTGTGGATGGCACTAGGTCCTGCGCACTTGATCTAGCACCTGCTACATAGGTGGGACTGGTAGTGGGCTGAATGATATCCTCACAAAAGATAAGGCCATTCAGAATTTATGCATGTGGTACTATATATCTTTGCAGATATAAGTAAGCTAAGATCTCAAGACAGAGTAATTCTGAATTATTATTCTATATCCAATGATGAATGTCCTCAGAGAGAAGGTAAGAAAAGGGGAAAACTGACTATATGCAGAGAATGAAAGACTGACTTTGTTCAGCCCGAAGCTGAGGAGTGCCCAGAGCCATCAGAGGCTGGGAGACACAAAGGAAGGATATCCCTTACAACCCTTGAAGGAGCATAGCCCTGGGAATAACTTGACTTCAGAGTTGTACCCTCCTAAATTTGTGGGAGAATAACGTCACCATTTTAAGCTACTAAGTTTGGGGCCATTTGTTACAACAATCCTAGGAAACTGATGTAAGGATTAATAAATGGACTCTATTCCTGCTATCTGCTGCTTTTCTTTGCCTAACCAGGTTAGAAAACCACCTGCTTTCTAAGAGAGGAAACTTCAGTGAGTTGTTTGGGCTGGGACACAAAAGGAGAATGTTCCTTTGGCAAACTACCGATTCCTCTCCCTGCCCTGCTTTTGAACTGTGCTGGTGGGTTGCCCCCTGGACTGCCTCTCCACTGGGGTTTCTGGGGCTAACAACACTCCTTGAGCCAAGAGATTCCAAGCTGCAGTATGAAGTGAAGAATTGTCAGTGAGATCCCAGATTGCTTTGTCACATACACTTTGCAATATGATAAGTAGGCGTCCAAAATATGTTCCAGGAGAGGGGGGAGAAGAAATTTTCCAAAAGCATGCTTGGCAGTCAGAGCTGCTGTGCTGAACCAAGCATCAGTGGAGTTCTTGGCTTCCCTCCTGTGCCACATGATGCCATGTCCCTGGAGGTGGGGGAGAGCCAAACGATTGCCACCAAGAAAGGAAAACCTGCCTTCAGGGTGGCTGGAAGCATCAGCTTGTCTCTACTGGCTATTTTGGGGTTTTCTTTTAACAACACCATAATATCTGCATTCCTATAATCTTAAAAATCAATAGCTATTAAGTACTTTTCCTGCATGAGGTATGTGGCAAAGCACTTAGGGCTCTCTCTTCACTCATCTTCTCAATAATTCCAGGGAGTGGGGGTTATTATAATAATAATCTCTGCTACAGAGATGCAAACCGAGGGAGAAGGAGGTTAAATAATTGGTGTGAGATTCCATTTCTAAGAAGTGGTTGAGGTAAGAGTCCAACTGTCATCAGACTGTCCACAGGACTGGTGATGTGGGCTTGCACTATGCAGTCACTTGTATCATGTTTTATGGTTTACAGGAATAAGGACCATATTGCCCTCACTCCCTCAAGGACACAAGGGCCAACATACCAGACAGCAATTGCTTACATGTGGAACAGACTCCCTAGCCTGGCTATTCCAGATAGGAAGTGAGTAGGTGAGACTGTTAAAATGTGGGGAATATTTGTGGCATAACTAGAATTCTTAATTAAAGCAAGGCAGACCAAGATTATCCCCTCTCCAACCGCTTTTCCTGGAGTGTGGCATGTACAAATGCAAAAGTAAGAGAAGGTCTTCAGGATCAGGATTAGGGAGGAGACTGACATTCTTTTAGCATAATATGGTACAAAAGAAGTTTTAGCCATAGATTAACGTTTGTAGCTCAGAGACATTACCTTCCCCTTTCTACACCTGAGAACTTGCTATTGTGTGTCCATTTAGTACTCATTCCTCTTTCCTCCTTTCTAACAAAACTGAGTTTTGTTCTATCTCCCCCACTTCAGGGAAGCTCCATATGTAACCATGGGGACTATTCAACCAATTCTCCACTTAAAGTTCAGATGTTACGGTCCACACATGCAAAGTGGTAGGATCATGAGCATTCGGTAGGGGCAATTCTAGCTTATCCAACTGACCCACAGATGTGGAGCCTAGCCCCAGGATCCTGAGCATACTCAGTGGTTATAGACTTCACTCCCAGTTCCAGAAACGGGATTGACTAGGCTAAGGGCAATCTTATTCTCTCTGCCAATGATAAGGTGAGAATGATCATTCCCCAGTTCTGGCCAGTAAACCATGAGAAGTATTCCATGGTGGGCTGGGGCTTAGGCTCTTCTAAGGGAAAATGTCTTTGCTTCTAGGAAAGAATCACAGAAGGAAATAGATCCCTTCTTCCTGTATACCTTGTCAGGTCTGGATAGGGTGCAGGACTGCCATCTTGATACCAGCCTCAGAAAGATAACAACAAATGACTGCAGAGCAGAAAAATGAAACTGGTCCTGAATACCATTGTTGAATGGCTGATTCAACCAGCCTTGGACCTGTCCTCCTCCCTGGAATTCCTGATATGTGAGATAATAAGCTCCCTATTGTTTAAGCCAGCTTGAGTCAGGGTTTTGTTCCTGTCACCAAAAACATCCTGACTAATACAAAATTCAGACCAGAATCTCCTCCCTCTCCTCCCCCACCCAAGAGCTGAACTGATTGCCACTGAAATAACCAACAGCACATTGCAGATGCTGCACACAAGAGAAAGAGGCGTTGAGGATGAGACAGATAGATGCAGTGGTTTGAAGGAAGGAGTCGTACAGAATGTGAACAAAGGCATAAGGGAAACAGCATGCTCAGGATCCTGGGGCGAAGCTCCACATCCATGGGTCAGTTGGATAACCTAGAACTGTCCCTACCAAATGCTCACGATCCTACCACTTTGCAAGTGTGGACCATAACATCTGAAGCGTAAGTGAGAGCTGGTTGAATAGTCTCTACAGTTACATATGGAACTTCCCTGGCCAACAGCTCACCATTCCTTTTCATGCTGGATCACCCTTTCTTCCACAAAATATGGTGTACTGTTGGGTTTACAGACTGTTGACCTCAGTGAAGTTTGAGAAGGCCATGTAATCCAACCGCTTTGTTTTGTGAAGGGCAGCCAAGACCAAGAATGGGAAGTGATTTCCCTGGGGTGATGCGGTATAAGTTTATAGGGGAGCCCAGTTGTTGGTTCTTATCCCCCAAGCCAGAACTCTCCACAGTACAGCACCATTTCCTCCAAAGGCCCACCAAGAAATTTCCAATAGATCTGAGCAATCAGAACAGTTTTGAAATAACTTGGGAGATGTTATACTAAACAAGTCATGTTAGGGTTGCAGATATGGTTCAGTGGTAGAGCACTTACCTAACATGCACAAGGCTGTAGGTTCAATCCTCAGCACCATAAAAAGAAAAGAAATGAATGCTTCTCAAACTTAAACAAATCACTAATATGTTAAGGATTTTTCTACTAGCACACCTCAGTTTTTGGTTTTCCTTTATTTGTTTGTTTGCCAAAAAAATGCATGTGAAATTCTAAAATTGGAATACAATATGTACTCTTTCTTAAGTCCAGTATAGATCATGGAATCTTTTTTTTCTTTCCCAGACATCTTCTTAGGTAGTATTCTGTAAATTACATATTAGCAAATGCACAGCCTGAACCTTCCTCTGTAAGAACAGAATAGAGTCAAAACTACAAAGAGGGTTATCATGACAGAATGAAAAATGGATGGATGGATAAGTAGATTGATGGAGACAGGGAGGGAGAGAAATGAAGAGAAAGAAGGAGGCATGGGTAGATGGTTAGAGAAAGGCAACATACCTTGAGTTTTTAACTTAAAGCAGATTTGTCACACATGAACCAATAATTTTACTCTGGTTAGCTACGTTGAGTTGCTTAATGATCAGGTGTTTATGTTGCTCTTGTAATAATACTAAATAATAAATGATTCCCAAATTTCAGTGACTCACATAAAATGTTCATATTGTTCTCTCAGGTCAAGTGGACCAGGCTGGATACCAATTTCTATTTATGTTTACATTTTCTTCATTTACTTTTTGCTCCAGGTCCTGGACCAAAGGAAGGAACACTACTTGGTATATGCTCCTCTCATGGTGTAAGAGGAGATTGGTAATAGCTGGGGGAAATTTTTTTCTTAAAACCTGTGCTTGAAACTGGCACGTAGCCACTTTCAGCCACATACCGTTGACCAAAACTAGTCTTATTGCCAAAACCTAATGAGGCAAGAAAACCGTACATACTCTATTCATAGAAGAAGCAAAGGGAACAAGAAAGAAAAGAAGAATCATGGTGAAATACTTTAGTTCACAAAAAATTGGGGCTTGTATGGCTAATAACCCAAGAGTCCTGAAATTATCAAGCAGCTAGTTAGTGTGCAGTTCTTGGTAAAGCACACTTAACCTACAGTGTACTTTATACCAGGGCAAAATTGGGCATTTGCTCACAAATGACTCTTTCTCAGTCCCAAAACATTCCTCTCCCATCCACTCATACTTATCTCCACCATCTCACTGAGCTAGTGCTTCTCTTTCGTATATTTAACCCACACTTCCATGGTTATACTATAGATGAGTGATTCAAGCTATTCCTTGATGAAATGGTCTGAGAAACAACTCAGCATTGGCAGAGTGGCCATATATGTACAGCAATGGCTATCTGTTCAGTTATTTCAATGTTTCTATCACTGTCATGGTTTTCTAAAAATGAACTGCCCTGGTAAGAATGATCACACTGACATTAACAATAAAAGCCCAGGTCTCATAAACTCCAGACATTTGGGAGAGACAGACAAGTCACTAGGCATGCTCCATGTTAAGGACCTTGAGCCTCGAGAGCATCAACTACATATTTAATTACGAAGGAAATAAACAAAACCAAAGACTGTATCCATGGCTCCAAAACCACATTGTTGAATACCATTGCAAGGCAAATTATAATTGGAATTCAACTATATTTCTATTGTCCTCTGGGGATGGTGACCACTTGGTGATATGTGAAGACAGCCTATGACTTTTGAACATTGACTTTCAGATATATTTTCTGGGAAACATATTAAAAGAAAAGAGGGAATTTGTTACCTATACCTACAAAATATCTAATATGAACATGGTCACTGCCAATCAGTGAGCACAATTTGAAAATGGCATATTAATCAAGAGCTGTAATGTGATCCATTGTTGCATATAGAGACCTAATTCCAAGCCTCAATTGTGGGACTCGAGGAAAACTATTTAATCTTAGTTTTCTTGTCTGTAATATAGAGAATAATACCACAGACATCTCATAGTGTTAAAAAGTTCAAATGAAATACTAATTAGTTCTATCTTCTTGCTATCAGCCAAGTACAGATTTTACCTATGTTGATGTATTACAACACTAGGGCTGAGGGTTTAGCTCAGGGGCACAAGCATCTGCTTGGCAAATGTGAGGTCGTGAGTTTGGTCCTCCGTACAAAAAAAAAAAAAAAGATAATATATTACAACACTCTGTGAGTGGTTATTCAGAAGGAAACTGAGACATGAAGAAAGTGAGTGGCATACCCAAGGTCACACAACTAGCTAACTGTAGAGCTAGGGTACACACCTAGGCCAAGTGGCTTACTCCATCATGCCTCATACACAAGGCAAGTGTGTGAAGTGTTGCACGGGATAGACTCTCAGAACATGTGCACACCCACTCTCCCTTGGTGAGGACTTCTAGAGGGCTTAAAGCAACTGGTCAGGTTCCATGCTTGTGCCTCTGGCTGTCTCCTTGATGGTGCAGTTTGGTGAAAATGTATGATGACTCTGACCCTTTCTATCCCTGTGACCTTTGGCAAATCATCAAGCTCCCTCTATCTCCTCACCTGTTAAAGGAGGCCCAAAATGTTTGCTCCTAGTGTAACATCTGGCGAAGGTCATACACCATGCCACACTACACCACGCTATAACGTCCAGGGGTGGCCAGCAAGCACTGCTCTGCTGGAGCATGGGGCTCCCAGAAATCTTTACCCGGCATCGGTGTAAAACTAAATGAGCAGTTTAAAAATAAAAGAAGGTAGTTTATGTGAAGATGAGGAAGGAGGAAGAGAGCTATGATAGACAGGTAGTCTGGATGAGTAGGGAGAATTTGAAAGCGAATTGCTGTGAATGTCTAGTTTCCAGCTCCTTTTATTGAGAGCTTTGTCCCATTTAAGCTCTTGGAATCTGATTGGCTGCCTGGCTTGTCTTTCATCCTAAGCTTGGATTTCTTCCAGCCATGTGACCTTTCCCTGTTCTTTGGTGGAAGGTAAAATTATGGGTGGGACTTTATGAACCGGGAGCCCAGGCTAAATGATTAAGTGAAAGGGAAGGTTGCAATTCTTATGTTAATTTAGCTACCTAGGAATTTCCTAGTCCTGAGTTCTTTGCCTTTGTCATCCTAATTGCTTGAGTTTAGCTGCCTTTATCCAATTCCTCAGAGTCTACCTGCCTTTGCCCTTCTAATTGATGGAGTCTGACTGCAAAGCTCCAAACTGCCTTATTAATTTTTAATAAAGCTCAATGAGGCCTTTATCTTTTCCCTATCTACACTGCCCCCTGTCCCTACACTAGTATTTTACAAAATTACTGTGAAGTTCAAAGAGATAACAGGTACAAAAAATCCCTTGAAACTAAGTCCTCTGCACATGCTAAATTTGCTTTATGCCTGACCTAACTCTCAAAGAGAGCTGATCCTTCTACAGCACTCCCCCCTTTCCTGCTAACCTGCAGGCTTATTCTTATGATGCTGTTTTTACTCAAAACCTGATGGGAATGCTTCTGGAAAGCTACCTTTGTAGCTGGTTTAAAAGTCAAGCCAGAAAATCAGTTTTATGGCCTCACAGACAGCCTCTGTTTCATTTTGGGGTTCCAAATATGGTGTTCCTAGAGCCTGTTCTCTCTTCTTATAAGAAGCAATTCAGAATGAATTATGTCTATTTATAAATATTCAAATCCACCCTCAGAGTGGAAAGATTTGCCTCCTGAAAACTATCAGAGGAGTCTGACATGGGAATCTGAAAACAATATCATCATTTCTCAGTCACATTTTACACACATGAAACTCCAACAGTGGATATGTCCCACCGTATCAGCTGGGATGATGAACAGGGTTTAACCTGTTAACGGTATCAGGAAATTCATCCTCAGAATCATCTTGGGACTGAAAAGCATCTTAATGGTCATGTTATCTAAAGCATTTGATTCATTAAGTCCTTCAAGAAGGTATTCTGAAGCAAGTTTAAGAAACTCTTCGCAGAGTTTAAGAAGATAGAGAAGAGTTCATCCTGCCCTCAGAACACTTAGTTTAACTAACAAAGCAGACAAGGAACACAAAATACATCAAAGGTGTGGTGCAGGCTCTGATAAAAGCATGTGATTGTTGGGAAGCCTGGAGAGGGCAGACCAGGAAAGTCCAGGTCTTTCTGGACAAGGGCATCAAAGCTGGATTTGCAGCAGTCACTTAGAGTTAGTGATACAGGGGAATAAAACTCTCAACCTAATAGATGTTCTGCACGAGTTCATGTTCTCTAAAAATCAAAGAATGAATTTCAGGAACAACGGAGGTTATGAACAGGATATATTTATTGAGAGAAAAAAAGCTTCTGTCTGAGAGAGAGACAGAAGGTGTCCCGAGTGGGTTGCCAAAGATTCTGGCTTTTTGAGAGACTTTCATAGAGTAAAACCATGAGGTGAGGTGGGTCCAAGATGGGAAAAACCTGGGAACTCCAAGGCAAACGGGCATGAGGTGGGACGGAACTATGGTCAACCAATAAGATTAATTGTTCAGGTAAAATTAACCAAATCAGGGACAAATAGGGAAGCAAGTCATGTAGCAAATGAACATTCTTAAGGATCAAGGACTCTTCTTTTAGGGGACTGGGATGGTTAAGGTGATTCATACCTATTTAGAATGTCAACTCCTGATGTTTCTACTTAGGGTGTGGTTGTATTTATTTTGCCTTTTGTCTTGAGATCTGGCTTACAGCAGGAGGTGTCTGTGTCCTCCAAAGTCACAAGACAACTGGTCCTCTGTGTCAGCTTTCTCGAGGGCCTGGCCCTATCTGACTGCCTATAATATTTCTAACTCAGCTGCCTATAACATTAGGAATGAGTATGTCGTCTTATATGTACCCAGGTATGGGTACCAAGATATCAAAGGACGTGGTACTTTGAAAGACAGCAAAACTGAGGAACCATGCAAGTTCAAGGTGACAAGGACAAGTAGAGTTGGCTCCACAATGGGGACCTCCATATCAAATGATAATCACTGGACAATATTTCAAACTCAAAGTGTGTAGGAGGAGCCTCGCCAAAACAGTTTGAGTTTTCAACCTCTCTAGAAGAAGCTGGCAAATTATACTTGCATTCCTTTAGGATAATCTGCTGGATAAGTAACACCTGCCCTATTTGTTAGGGTTTTCTGATGCAACAGAGAAGCAAAAGGAAAGAAAAAGAATGCCTATATTGAGGACATGTAGAAGAGTGCAAAATTCATGGAGTTGGACTTTTCCTCTGCCAGATACAGAAGGGGCTGAGGGTTATGTGACCTCTGACCAGAAGCGGTGCTTGGAGGGGGCATTGATGACGCCTGAGGAACTGATTGGAATTCTCTTCATTAGCACGGGAAAGAAAGAGGAAGTTGTAATCAGGGCTGAAGGGGAAGGAGGAGGAAGTGGTCATCAGGGTAAGTGTCATTTTTGCTTTGGCCTTCTGCCATATTAGACCACCACCATGATGTCCGGTAATTTATACTACAGCAGAAATCTTTCACTATTGTACTGAGACTTGCTTGGCCTCTTGAATTTGAATTCTTCTCACTCTCATGACTTCTCACAGTAGCCCACACTCATTTCCCAGTGCAGCATGCACTTTAATTTTTGCTCTTCTTTCTTTCTTGTTCTACCCAGGTTCACTCTATAGAGCTGGTTTCTCCATACTCCTCAATTTTCAAATAAACTTTTGGCACTGTTTTCAGCTTGTGTCATTCAGATCTTAGTTCAAGGCAAGAAGGACCTGGAATACTTTTGATTGGTGAGCCATTTCTAAAGAAACTACCAGATAATGCCATCTCCTGTTGTTACTGAATTGCCCACCCTTCTTTTTAGTTGGCTGGTATCATTTTTACACTCCAGGCCAGATGAAATATAGGATGCACGAGGTTCTCTGTGGGATTTCAGAATTCAGGAGGGAAGGCTTACTGAACTTGAAGGAAAATAAAAATAAAAGGTATAAATATTTTTTGCCAATCTCTTACCAAATTTAGATCTTTCTTCATTCAACAGTGTAGGCGATAAGCTTATTAGCAGTGCTTCCACCTATGGGTTTGTCACCAAAACAAACAAATATTTCTTTTTTTAATAAATATTGTTACAGAATCACAAAACAGTGCTGGCATTCATTACCATACATATTAGACCAGCTACTGGATCTTACTACTTAACACCTCAACAAAGTGTATAAATTTCTATATTATAAATGAGATGACCTTTCCAGATGAAGGAACTGAGTCACAAGATTAAGTGAACTACTTGATGCCACATAGTCAGTAGCAGCAGGGCAATGATCGGAACCTCAGTCACCTGGTTCCAGAAGCCATGTTCTCAAACTCTGGGTTGCCCTGCCTTCCAGGATAGTCTGGAAAGAACGAAAAGGAAGATAATCCCACTGCACTGTAGGAAGATGACATCTCCAGTAGGAGAAAAGGAGTTAATGAATTGGGAGATCCAAGAGTTGGGAGATGTTAAAAGCCCAAAAGGCAAGAAGAAGGTACAAGATAGGAGGACAGTGGCTGGGGCAGGATGGTGGTACTCAATTCCTACAATTCTTACAGTATTCCTGCCCAGGTATCCTAATAATGTTCTTTTACTCACCTATCTGCTAGTCCCAAAAAAAAAAAAGTGATTCTGAAGCCAAACATCATTCATAGGGAGGAAAAAAATGTCCATTTTGGGGGGCATTTTAATTAATTTGAATGGTTGAGGAAGTCTTTGGATTCCCACAAATTGTTAATTCAATTCCACACAGCCTGGAAGGCCTGGAGGTAGGTATAAAGACAGGGAAGAACTCCAGTGTGGCCCAAAGGCTTTGTCCCTGGATTTCAGGCAGCCTAATCCTTAGTCATATGGAGTGATCTGTACAGTGCAGCCGTCT
>RJWT010028494.1:0-15192 GCA_004365215.1 Cuniculus paca | reverse complement strand
GGGAGGCCAGAATCACTGGGACCATGTTGGGGATTGCCTCCCCAGGGTAATGATCACTCTTCTTCTAGCATACAGAATCCTCAAGCATTTTCCAACATTTTTGTCACTCAACGAAGAACTCTGACAGAGGTCCACAGTTAGGGTGGCAGGCAATTGAAAGAAGAGGTGAAGAACAGTTGGCAAATTTGATGTCTTGATTTCCAGCAGTCACGCAGCAGTGCCTCTTAGCATGGCCATCTGGGTGTATATAGGAGGATAGACAAAGGTGGCTATGTGCCAGCAAAATGACCTTGGTTATGTAAGTTATTTACACAGAGCCAACGAATGACCTTAGCTACAGAAGTTGTTTACATTGGGAAATTGGGAGATGCACCATTGACACAGAACCCTCTGACTCCCAGACCTTTCTCCCTTCGTAGCCTGAACCAAAGTGCCACCATCTTGCACATTTGCAGCTCTCTACAATTGTGGAGTCATTTTCAATGCGTTTTCTATTTTCAGGAAAAGTCTGTAAAAATACACATATGTATAGATATTAACTATAAAAATAACCATATAAAAATAAATATACTGTTTTAATTTTTGCGTTTCTATGAAGGCTTTTGGTCTGTAATGTTTTTACATTTAAAAATATTTATGTTGTCCTTATGTACATGAAATTTGGTAATGTGTTGAGAAGATTGTGTCTATGGTCTCTGGAGCCAGATTGCTGGGGTCGAAAGCCTGATTCTATCTTTCGTTGGCAATGCAAACTTGAGAAAGTAATTTAAACTCGATTTTTTTTATCAGCAAAATGAGGGTAATACCTTTTAGGGCGGGGGTGAAAATTAAATGAGTCAATATATCTAGAACATCTGAAACATTGCCTGATCCATGGAAAGGGTCAACCAAGACTTTGTCATTATTATTTCTCTTAATATTATCTCACAAAACACTGTAATGAGTTTATGATTGTTTTCCCTCAAAAAAGATATATTGAGGTCTTAAGTCCAGCTACCTTAGAATATGATTTTTTTTTTTGGAGATAGGGTCTTTATAGTAGTAATCAAGCCAAAAGGAAGTCATTAGGATAGAACCTAATCCAATATAACAGGTGTTCTCATGAAAAGAGGAAACTTGGACATAGACAGAGACACTCACAGATGGAAAGAAGTGTGAAGAGGCATAGGGAGGAGACAACCATTTACAGGCCAAGAAGAAGGTCCAACCGTGCCCGCTTCCTTAGTCCTAAAAAGGCACCAACTCTGCTGACACCTTAACCTCCTAGTTCTGACTTCTGGACTGTGAGACAATACATTTCTGTTGTTTAAGTCACCACACTGTGGTATTTGGTTACAGGAACTCTAGCAAACTCATACAGATAGTTTCCCAAGGTGGTAGCTGCCTTTACAGTTGTGACCAGAATACATCTTTGAATTGATGTGATCACAGTCTATTTAGCAGTTTTCAAACTGTGAACATTTAGAATGTTTTCCATGCTTCAATATCAAAGCTAATCCCTAAATAAGCAGAGCTGTCCATATTCATGAGTTCTGCATCTACAGATACAACCAATCATAGATTTATTTATTTATTTTTATTTTAAAGAGAATAAACCCCAACAAAATAGAGTAAAGCCAATCAAAACAAAGCAGTGAAAGTGGTACATAACTTCAAAGCAGGATAATAGGAAATCAACAATGGCTACCATAATCTTGTTATCTTCACAATAGTTGTCCATTCCATCAGATATAGTAAAATCACATAAAACAAAACAGAATAAGGCCAATCAAAACAGAACATTGAATAAAACAAAACAATAAATTTGGGCAAAACAAAACAGTGAGAACAATATTGGATTTCAAAAACAAGACAGAAGGAAATTCCCTGCATTTGCTATATTGCATACTGTTATCCTCCTAATAGATACTCAGGCTTTATTTTATTTTTTCTTTCAGGTTCTCACACTAATGAAACAATATGATGTTAACACATGTGTGTCTTATTTATCTCACTAATGAGCATGTTCTCAAGTTGAATCCATTTACCTGTAAAAGTGTCCAGTTTATCCTTCTTTATGGCTGAGTAGTACTCCGTTGTATAAAAATACCACATCTTTTTTATCCATTCCTCAGTCGATTGGCATTTAGGCTGTTTCCAAGATCTGCCTATTAAAAACTGTGCTGCTATAAACATGGGTGTACATATTACTGTGGTATGATGTTTTTAATTCTTTTGGGAAGATACCCAATAGGGGAATAGCTGGGTTGAATGTAACCTCCAATCCTAGTTTTTTGAGGAATCTCCACACTGATTTCCACAGTGGTTGCACCCGCCTACACTCCCACCAACAGTGAAGAAGGGTTTCTTTTTCCCCACAACCCCTTCAGCATTTGTTATTGCTTGATTTCTTGATAATAGCCATGCTTTCCTGGGTGAGGTAGAATCTCAGTATTGTTTTAATTTGCATCACTCGAATGACCAGTGATGTTGAACATTTTTTTCATGTATTTACTTGCTGTTTGTATTTCTTCATTTTCATTTTTGGATTGGGTCTTTCAAACTGGGAGGACTGATTTTTTTGAGTTCTTTGTATGTTCTTGATAGTAATCCTTTGTCTGAGGAACAGCTGGAAAACATTTTCTCTCACATTGTGGGTTGTCTCCTCACTCTCTCGGTGGTTTCTCTTGCTGTACAAAAGCTTTTCAGTAGGGCAAGATCCCAGTGGTTGATTCTTTGTGATAGTTCCTGTGCAATCTGGGTTTTGTTCATAAAGTCTTTGCCAACACCAATGTCTTCAAAGGTTTTACCTGCTCTGTCTTCCAACAGATTTCATGTTTTTGTTTTAATATTAAGATCTTGGATCCATTCTGATTTTAGCTTAGTATATGGTGAAAGATATGGGTCCAGTTCTAATCTTTGGCATGTGTACAGCCAGTTTTCCCAGCATCATTTATTAAAGAGGCTATCTTTCTTCCAGTGAATGTGTCTGGCACCTTTGTCAAAGACGAGGTGGCTTACTGTGTCTGGAGTTGTTTCTGTATCTTCTAATCTGTTCCACTGATCTTTGGGTCTGTATTTTTTTTGCCAGTACCACACCGTTTTTATCACAGTAGCTTTATAGTATAATTTCAAGTCAGGGATTGTGATGTGCCCTGTCTTGTCTTTATTGCCCAGGAATGCCTTTGCTATTCTAGGTCTCTTCTGGTTCCAGATGAATTTTAGGATTGTTTTCTCTAATTCTGTAAGATATGCTATTGAAATTTTGATTGTGATTGCATTGAAGCTGTGTAACAGTTTTGGAAGTATGGCCACTTTCATTATATTGATTCTTCCTACCCAAGAGCACAGGAAATTTCTCCATTTTCTAATATCTTCTTCCATCTCCTTTTCCAGAGTACCGTAGTTTTCAACGTAGAGGTCTTTTGCAACCTCTTTATTAGATTGATTCTTAGGTATTTCATTTTTTTTGAATGCTATTGTAAAACGTATTGTTTCACCAATTTCTCTCTCAGTGAGTTTGTTATTCATGTACAGGAAGACTGTTGATTTTTGAGTGTTGACTTTATATCCAGCTATGTTACTGAATTTGCTTATTAAATCTAGAAGCCTTTTGGTGGAGTTTTTGAGGTCTTCCCAGTAGAATATCATGTCATCTGCAAATAATGGTAGTTTTACTTCTTCCTTTCCTATCTTTATTCCTTTTATTTCTTTCTCTTGTCTAATTGCTCCAGCTAAAGTTGCCAGGGCTATGTTGAATAAGAATGCAGACAGTGGAAATCCTTGTCTTGTTCCTGATTTTAGAGTGAAAGCTTTCATTTTTCGTTCATTTAGTATGATGTTGGCTGTTGGTTGTCACAGATGGCTTTTATCAGCTTGAGATAAAGACCATCTATTCCAGTTTTCTGTAGGGTTTTTATGAATGGGTTCTGGACTTTGTCCAAAGCTTTTTCTGCATCTGTTGGGATGATCATATGATTTTTGTTCATGGCTCTGTTAATATGGTGTATTATATTTATGGATTTATGTATGTTGTACCATACCTGCATCCCTGGTATGAATCCCACTTGACTGTGGTTTACAATCTTCTTGACGATTTGCTGCAGTCTGCCAGTATCTTACTGAGGATTTTTGCATCAATGTTCATTAGAGAGATTGGCCTATAATTCTATTTCTCAGTTGAGTCCTTCTTTGGTTTGGTATCAGGGTAATGCTTGCTTCCAGGAATGTATTTGGAAGTATTGCTTCTTATCCAATTTCATTAAAGAGTTTGAGAAGTAGTGGTGTCAGTTCTTCTCTAAATTTCTTATAGAATTCAGCAGTGAATTTGTCAGGGCCTGGGTTTTTCTTTGTTGATAGGTTTTAAATTACATCTTCAATTTCATTTACTAATACTGGGTTATTTAGGAATTTTATGTTATCTTGATTCAGCTTTGGTAATTCATATGTGTCTAGGAATCATTTATCCCTCCCACCCCCTTCCTCCAGCTTAGTCTCCTTCCCTTTTATGAAAGATTTATCTCTTTGCTTCCTAATAGATATCTTTTATTTTGCTCTTTAAATTATTTACACTGGGCTGGGGATCTAGTTCAGTGGCCTGAACACTTGCCTGACAAGTGTGAGGTCATGAGTTCAATCCCCGGTGCCGTGAAAAAAAAAATTATTTACACTTTGTTTTTCTCATGTAAGAGAAACTACATGATATTTAAACTTGCGTATGTTTTATTTCACTTAACATTATTGTCTGAAGCACATCTATTTTTCTATAAATGATTTTTTAAATTTTATTTTAAAGAGGGAGAAACAAAACAAAACAAAAAAATAAGAAAAACAAGAAACAAAAGAAACAAACTACGATAACAAAAAACTGAAAACAACAATATAGGCTTTCAAAACAAGGTGGTAGAAACTTAAAAAAGATTATTATTTTGCATAGTTATCTTCAAAACAGTTACTCAGATTACCAGTTATGACATGCAAAATTGATCTAATCCTATGAATGTTAACTGTTTTTTCTAAGAACTAATAGAATTAGTAGTATTAGTAGAATCTTAGTTATGTTAAGTGTATATATACAAATTTATATCTTTTTTCTTTTTCCTTCTTTTTTTTTTCTCCTTTTCCCTATCTGAGTTATTTTTCCCCTTTGAACAGTTTCTTACTCTTTCATAATCTATAAATGATTTAAATGTATCCTAAAATATTTTTTATTATAACATTAAAAAAAGGAGGGTAAGAGGTCCCCAGGGCACAAGTTGGACACACCTGCAATTCTTAAACATGGAATTCCCAGACCCAAAATATGTTCTTTTGAGTATGTGTGTGTGTCTTGTCACTTTGTTTTTCCACACAAAGTGGAAAGGAACTTTGGTGGCCAATGTCTGAAACATGGTCATGACAAACCTGAGCCTTGTGTGATGTTCGTCTGTATTTTGGGCCTCACAAGGGTCTCATGCTCTTGATAGCACTCTCTGAGCATTGTTATCTTTTCTGTTGAAGCAGCCAGTGATGAAGTCCAGGAGGTACTGGAGAAAATGAGCAGCTCTGTGCATATTCAGACATCAGGAATGACACACAGCATCCCAGCAAGGGCTTCTCCAGCCTTTCCACCTCTGTAAACATTCAGCTGACTACTGGAGTTGACTTAGAATGAGTCTGCTGCCCCACCAGGATTGATAGCTACACCAGCTGATCTGTGTGACTTTCCACACCGGACATCAACTGTGTGCCCTGTCCTGTTCTCAGTGCCATCTTGACCTGGGAATTGGTGATTCCCAACTTAGGTTTCACAATGTCCCAGCAGAGGTAATTAAATGCAAGTGGTAGGCTTGGGGCAAGGAGGTTGGAGCTGTGACCTCAAGAGCCAGCTTCCAGGAAAATCTAGACACAAAGGGGGCTGCTTCAAACCTCTCTTTCAAATCTCTTCTTGCTCCAGCTTTGCTTCCTTCTTTGGAGGCACATGTTACCCCAGTAGGCTACAATCTCCACCGCCACATCCCCTATTCAAGGAAATTCCTGACACAGAGAGACAAATGATCTATTCCTAATTACTTTCACCCCACACCAGTGGAAATTGCATAGGACAGGGACTTTTTTTTTTTCACTGCCATGTCAGTGCCTGGCATGCAGTAATAATGTTGTGCTGAGCAAAAGAATAAACTTGTTCATCTTTTAAAGTCAATATTGCCATTATTTATATTATTATTATTTTGGATCATCAGTAGTCTTATTGTAGAATTTTTTTTTTGAGACAGGGTTTCACTATGTAGTTCAGGTTGGCCTTGAACTCACTATGTAGCCCAGGCTGGCCTCAAACTTGCAGCAATCCTCCTGCCTCAGCCTCCTGAGTGCTGAGACTACAGGTATGTGCCACCATACCTGGTTATAGTAGAAATTTTTGAAAATAAAGGAAAATGTAGAAAAAAGTTAAAATCAGTCATTAAAAAATCACTTATAAATCTACCATTCTTTTTTCCAAATAATGTTAATGTTTCTCCTCCAGTAAACTTGACTTCCATTCTGTGCTGTTGTAAAAGTGTTTTAAGATAGTACAAGACAATACAAGGTGGTAATAAAAATAAAATTTATAGTTTCCTAAAAATAGTGCTTTTGGATTGTCCCCATGTAGTTTCATCTCTAGCCCTTCTGGTGCCTCATGGCCACCTGCTCTTGCTTACATTCTTGTCAGAAAGGGCAGTGTTATCTTAGGATATGGTGAAATTTGCACAGCCAAATTGATTTTTAAAGTAAATCTATGTTTGGCAGTTCCTCTGGGCTGGGAATGAGGGAGAGGGTGTAATGGTAATGTCACAACATCAAGTAAACAAGCATAATGTGTTGAGTGTTGCAATTCCAGAAAGGCTGAAGGGGATCCCATTCCTGAATCAATGATCCTGTGACACTAAATGTGAGGGTAGCCTTTCTAGTACACCAGACCCAGTCTCAGCTTCTTCTTTGCTGAACCTCTTTATAATATAGTCTTCTCAAAAGATCTACCTTAGTCCGTTTTGTGTTGCTATGACACACTCCTTGACACTAGGTAATGTATAAAGACATTTACTTGGCTCATGATTCTGGATGCTAGAAAGTCCAAACATCATGGAGCCATCTTTGCTAAGCGCCCTCCCCACTCCCCAGCTGTGTCACAATGATTCAGAAATAGGGAGGGAAAATACAGAGGGGCCAAGTGGGTGAGATAGCCTTCCTTTATGATAACCCACTTTTGTGAGAACTAACTCAGACCTGTGAGAACTAACTCAGACCTGTGAGAACTACATTAATCCCCTCTGAGAACAGTGTACTCGTGACCCAATTACTTTTCCCTAGGCCCCCCTCTTAAAGGTTCCACTGCCTCAACACCACGCCATACTGGGACCAAGCTTCCCTCACTTGAACTTTTGGAGGATACCCTAACACCATATCCAAAATGCGGCAAGGTCTTGCTTTTGAGTTTTTTTTTTTTCAAGCCAAGAATCTAATTTAAAATTTTATATTTTAAGTCTTTTCACAGCAAGGCTATTTCTAGAACAACAGCACTAGGAGAAAATCTCAACATTATTTATAGGAGCCCCTTTATTTTGCTCAAGGCCAATAGAAAGTTATTAAATGAGAGCTATCTGTAATAATATCTCTATGTACATATATATGTATGTATATTTGCATTTCCTAATGTTTTCTGTGGAGAACCATGACTAATGGACTCACTCATCAAATGGAGAGAATGAATAAAGACACAGAACAAGAACCATATGATAAATTCTGGCATTGAAGAGTACAACTGAAATGAAAAATTCAGTAGAGTTTCAAGAGCAAATCTTGGATGGTAGAAAAATCATCAGTCTTGAAAATAATTAAATATTATCCACACTGAAGTAAAGAGAGGATAAAAGGAATAATGAACAGAGACTCAGATATTTCAGACAACAGTAGATATGTCATTGTTCATGCAATGTGAGTCACAAAAGTACAGGAGACAGAGAATGAAGTAGGAAAAATTTGAGAAAAGAATGGTTGAAACACCTCAAATTTAGGTAAAAGTAATCTACCAAACTTTAAATATGATAAATATTTAGACACATCAAAGACAAATTATTGAAAGTTAAAAAGAATGAGAATATCTTGTAAGCAGCTAGAGAAAATGGTGCATGATAACTCTTATATTCTGATATTAATGCTCCATGTTTATCCTTCCTTTGTTTGAATAACCTGAATTATATAGTCAATAGAATACTGAGGGATGGGAGAGCATGGTTTCTGAGGACAGATCATGAAACAATAATAAAATTAACAGCTGACTTTCCACTTGGAACAATGAAAGTTATAAGTCAGTGGGATGCCATATTCAAAGTACTAAATAAAGTCTTCAAAAAATGGAAGTAAAACACCTATGAAATAAACAAAAGCTAAGATATTTGTTGCTAGCAATCTTGCCTTTCAAGAAATACTAAAGAACTGGGCTGGGGATCTAGCTCAGCGGTCTGAGCGCCTGCCTGGCAAGTGCAAGGTTGTGAGTTCAATCCCCGGTGCCGCAAAAAAAAAAAAAAAAAAAAAAAAAAGAAATATTAAAGAACTGAGCATGGTAGTACATGCCTATAACCTTAGCACTCAGGAGGCTGAGAAAAAGGAATGCGATGAGTTTGAGGTGAGCCTGGCCTTCATAGTGAGTTCAGGGCCAATGTGGACTGCATAGTGAAACTGTCTCTCAAAAATAAAAATAAGGAAAGAAAGAAAGAAAGAAAGAAAGAAAGAAAGAAAGAAAGAAAGAAAGAGAGAGAAAGAAAGAAAGTTCAAAGGAAGTTCTTTAGGCTAAATTGATTATACCTGATATAATTTGTATCTATAGGATAAAATGAAGAGCCCTGGAAGAGGTAATTCTAGTTAAACATAAAAGACTATCAAATGCATTTCTCCTTTTGTTTTATGAATTTATTAAAAAGATAATTACAGGGCCAGGGATATAGCTCAGTGGCACAATGCCTGCCTGGCAAGCACAAGATCCTAAGTTTGATTCCCAGCACCAAAGGGAAAAAAGATAAATGCATGAAATCAAAATTATAAAACTGTGATATCAACCTTATATAAATATTTAATATCATTGTTATTATATTATATATGATGGCAGTAACAGTACAAAAAAAGGACAAAGAAATAGAAGTAAATCAGAGCTGTTTCTATGTTTTGTTGGAAGTGGGTTAGTAATAATCTGAGATGGTGATAAATTATGATATGTATTATAATCTCTAGAGAAATAACTGAGAAAATAATTTCAAGATTAGAAGAAAGTGTTGGACATGGTGGTGCACACCTGAAATCTCAGCACTCTGTGAAGATTGCAAGTTTGAGCCTACCTTGGGCAATTTAACAAAAGCATGTCTCAAAACAAAAAATTAAAAAGGCTGGGAATGTAGCTTAGTTGAAGGCTCTGTGTTCAGTTCCCAGTACCAATCAATCATACTATCACACATAATAAAATTAAATAAAACACAACAGGAGAAAATCAATCAAAACAAAAGAATAAGGGGCTGGGGATCTAGCTCAGCGGTCTAAGCACCTGCCCAGCAAGCGCAAGGTCGTGAGTTCAATCCCTGGTGCCACCAAAAAAAAAAAAAAAAAAGAATAAAAGCATTATAGGACTTCAATCAAGATGATAGGAAATAAAAAATGGCTACCATAATGTTTCATTTTCTTCAAAATAGCTGTTCATGCCATCACACATAATAAAATCAAGCAAAACAAAACAGAATAAAACCAATTAAACAATAGAATAAAATCAATCAATCAATCAACCAATAAATATCAAATGGAATTAAAACAGAATTCTAGAAATTAACACTAAGGAAGTCAATAAAAAAAGAACAGAGAAGAAAAAAGTCATGAAATATATAGAAAACAAGAAGCAAAATGACAAATATAAATCCAACTTTACCCATAACTGTATTAAGTGACACTGATTTAAACACTCCACCAAAAGATATCCAGATTGTCAAAATGGATGAAAAACTAAATCTAATTAGGTATATGCCTATGAAAGACATTTTATTTTCAAAGACACAAATGGGTTAATGATAAAAGGATGGGCAAAAAAACCACATGCAAGCAGTAAGTACAGTAGCTGAAGTAGCTATACTAAAGTTGAATGAAATAAATTTCAAGACAAAGCTATGACTAGAAACAAAGAGGAACATTTCATAATCATAAAAATGTCAATATATTAGGAAGAGATAACTATGGTAAGCATCTACTCATACAGCAACAGAACCTCAATATTCATGAAGGAAAAGTGATCAAATTTAAAGAAGAAATAAATATCATCAATGTATATATGGACCACGGAGATGGAAAGGTCAAATATGACCTTGGGTATATGGTTTGTATAACCTGACATATGATGGGGTAGCCAGAATCCAAGTTAGCCCATGATAACTCTTGTATTCTGATATTAATGCCCCATGCTTCCCCTTCCTTGGTTTGAATAGGCTGATCTAATAGCCAATAGAATACTGAGGAATGAGAGAGCATGCTTTCTGAGGACAGATTTAAAAAAGACATTGAGCCACTGTCTTGCTCATCTATCACTTACTCCAAGGGAATCAAGCTGCCAAGTTGGGAGCACACTCAAGCAGCCTTCTGGAGAGATGTACTGCATAAATTAGGGCTTCTGCCATCAGCTAAGGAATTGAAGCTTCCTTCCATAGGAATGAACCACATTTTTATTTATGTACTATTTTTGTGAGTGAACCATCTTGGAAGTGGATCCATCAGCCCTGGCTAAGCCTAATATGACTGTAGTCCCAGATGATATCTTGAATGCCTTTGTGATTGACCCTACCTTTGTCTTCCAACTAAGCTACTCCCAAATCCCTAACCTATAGAAACTTTAAGGGAGTGTAACTGTGTATTGTTGTCCTAATTCCTTTTTTAAAGTCAGATTTTATTGGTACATTTTAGATATACATAATGATCACATTTGTCATAGGAAATTTGTACCTGCACGTAATATTACTTTTTTTTTTGTGGCATCAGGGATTGAACTCATGACCTCGCGCTTGCCAGGCAGGCTCTTAGGCCACTGGGCTAGATTCCCGGCCCTATTGCTTGTTTTTTTCCCCATTCCCTTACCCTCCCTTCAACCTCCTCCTCTCCTCCCCATTTACAAAAGTTTGTTTCTATGTTTTCATTCTTTTCTTCTTTATTTTACTTTTTCCTTCTTTCCTTTCTCCCTCCTCCTCTTTTTCCCCCTCCCCATTTGAACATTTTTTTCCTATTTCACAATATCTACTATGCATTTTGGTCCTTATTTATGCTTTTGATTTCTCACACCAGAGCAACAATGCAATATTTACACATATATGTTCAATTTATTTCACTTAAGAGTATGGACTCAAGGTGCAACTATTTTCCTAGAAATATCTTGAGTGTGTCCTTCTTTATGGCAGAGTAGTAGTTCATTATGAAAAAAACCCCCACATCTTCTTTATCCATTCATCAGTTCATGGGCACTTGTGTTGTTTCCAAGATTTAGCTATTACATACTGTGCCACTGTAAACATAAGTATGCATATATCCCTGTGACATGATGCTTTTAATTCTTTTGGGAAGATACCCAGGAGGGGAATAGCTGAGTCAGGTGGACCCTCTAGTCCTAGTTTTTTGAGGAATCCCCACACTGATTTCCACAATGGTTGCACCAGTCTACACTCCCAGCAGCAGTGGAGAAGGGTTCCTTTTTCCCCATATCCACGCCAGCATTTGCTATTGGTTCATTTTTTGATAAAAGCCATTCTATCTGGGGTGACGTGGAATCTCATTGTTGTTATAATTTGCATCTCTCAAATGACTACTGGTGTTGAACATTTTTTCACATATTTATTTGCTGTTTATGCTTCTTCATTTGAGAAGTGTGTATTCATCTCAGATGTCCATTTTTGGACTTGGTCTTTAAATGTGGGGAGGTTCTGATGTTTTTTAAGGTCTTTATATGTTCTTGATAGTAATCCTTTGTCTGAGGAACAGTTGGAAAACATTTTTCTGACACTGTGGGTTGTCTCTTCACTTTGTTGGTGGTTTTCTCTTGCTGTGGAAAAGTTTTTAATAAGATGAGATCTCAGGGTTCCAGGGATATAGCTCAGTGGCATAGTGCCTGCCTGGCAAGTGTGAGGTCCTGAGTTCAATTTCTGGTTCAAAAAAGATGAGATCCCAGTTGTTGATTCTTTGTGGTAGATCCTGTGTGATTGGGGTTTTATTCATAAAGTGTTTGCCTTCAAAAATGTCTTCAAGAGCTTTACCTATTCTGCTTTACAGTAGATTTAATGTTTCTGTTTTAATATTTAGATCTTAGATCCATTTTGACTCTTAGTTTAGCTCATGGTGAAAAATATGGGTCCAATTTTATTCTTCAGCATGTGCAAAACCAGTTTTTCCAGTACCATTTATTAAAGAGGGTATCTTTCTTCCAGTGAATGTGTTTGGCATCTTTGTCAAAAATAATGTGACTAAGTATGACTGGAGTTATTTCTCCATCTTCTAATCTGTTCCATCGCTCTCTAAGTCTGTTTTATTTTATTTTATTTTTGCCAATACTGTGCTTTTTAAACTTATTTTTTATTTTTTTATTGCAGTAGCTTTATAGTAAAATTTCAGGTCAGGGATTGTGACGCCCCTTGTCTTGCCTTTGTTGCCCAGAACTGCCTTTGCTATTCTAGGTCTCTTCTGGTTCCAGATGAATTTTAGAATTGTTTTCTCTAATTCTGTGAGATACACTGTTGAAATTTTGATTGGAATTGCATTCAATCTGTATAATAGTTTTGGAAGTATGGCCATTTTCACTATATTGGTTCTTGCTACCCAAGAACAAGGGATATCTTTTCATTTTCTGATATTCTCTTCAATCTCCTTTTTCGGAGTATTGTAATTTTCAATGTAGAGCTCTTTTACTTCCTTCAATAGATTGATTCCTAGGTATTTCATTTGTCTGGATGCTATTGTGAAAGCTGTTGTTTGCCTAATTTCTATCCCAGTGAGTTTGTTGTTTGTGTACAGGAAGGCTCTTGATTTTTGAGTGTCGACTTTATAACCAGCTATGCTACTGAATTTGCTTATTAAAACCAGAAGTCTTTTTTGGGGTGTTCTATGTAGAGTATCATGCCATCTATGAATAACTTTTTCCTTTCCTGTCATTATTCCTTTTATTTTCTTCTCCTGTTTAATTGCTCTGGCTAAAGTTTCTAGAACTATGTTGAATGAGAGTGGTGACAGAATTGTAGAATTAATTCAGGGAGACTGACCTATAGTTTTCTTTTTTTGGTTGGGTCCTTCTCTGGTTTTGGTAACAGGGTAATACTTACTTCCAGGAATGAATTTGGGAGTATTGCTTCCCTTTCAATTTCATTAAAGAGTTTGAGAAGTAGTGGTATTAGGTCTTCTCTAAATTTCTTGTAGAATTCAGCAGTGAATCTGTCAGGGCCTGAGTTTTTCTTTGTTGGTAGGTTTTTAAATTACATCTTCAGTTTCATTAATTGATATTGGTTTATTTAGGATTTTTATATTTTCTTGATTCAGCTTTGGTAATTCATGTGTGGCTAGGAATCTGTCCATTTCTTCTGTATTTTTCATCTTATTAGAATAGAAGTTCTCAAAGTAGGTATAGATGATCTGAATTTCCACTGAGTCCATTGTGATTTTTATCCTTTTCATTCCTAATTGCAAAGATTTGAGTCTTTTTTTTTCTTTTTTGATAAGGTTGGCTAAGGGCTTGTCACTTTTTTTAATCTCTCAAAGAATCAGATCTTCAATCCATTGATTCTTTGTATTGTTTTCTTAGTCTCTCTGTTGCATTAATTTCTGTTCCGATCTTTATAATTTCATCCCTCCTATGAGCTTTGGGCTTGGCCTGCTCTTCTTTTTCTAGAAGTTTGAGGTTCAACATTTATTTGCACTTGCTCTATTTTCCTGATATGGGTATTCATTGCTATAAATTTCCCTGTTAGGACTGTTTTCATTGTGTCCCGTAAGTTCTGATATGTTGTATTGTCATTATTGTGTAATCGTAGAAACTGTCTAAATTTTTAAGATTTTATCTGCGACCCACCAATTGGTTGTTCAGGAAGGTGTTATTTAATTTCCATGTGTATATAAGTTCTTGTGGTTTCTTTTGCCATGAATTTCCAATTTCATTGCACTATGGTCTGATAATATGAGATAATTTCAATTTTTCTGCATTTATTTGAACATGTTCTATGAGCTAGTAAGTGATCTATTTTGGAGAATGTCCCATGGGACATTCAGCTGAGGAAAATGTGTTGTGGGGGTGGAATACTCTGTAGACATCTACTAAGTTCATTTATTCAAAAGTTTGGTTCAGTTCTAATATTTCATTGTTGATTTTTTTGTCTATTGATCTAGTTGTGACAGTGGGGTATTGAGATCCCCCAGTACAATCATATTAATGCTTATTTGACTTTTCATGTCTATTAATATTTGTTTTATATAGTTGGGTGCACTGGTATTTGTTTCATATATATTTATGATTGTTATCTCTTTCTCCTGGATTATTCCCTTTACAAAGATGTAGTGACTTTATCTCTCTTAATCAGTCTTGGCTTGAAAACTACTTTGTCTGCAAATAGAATAGCTGCCTCTGTTTTTTTCTGGGTTTCTGTCACATAGAATATTGTTTTCCATCTTTTGACTTTCTGTCTATGAATTTCTTTTTGAATTAAATGTGTTTCTTGTATGCAGCATATTGTTGAATCTTGTTTATTGATCCATTCTGCCAGTTTGTTTCTTTTGACTGGGAAATTGAGACCATTTACATTGATGGTTATAACTGATAGATACTGACTTGTCCTTGTCATTTTATTTTCCTATTGCTGGGTCCCCATTTAATTGTTTGTCTTGCCTAGTGGATTCCTTCTGTTGGGGTTCATGGGGTTGTAGTCCTTGCTATCTCTTTCTAGACTGTCCTTCAGAACATTTTGAAGTGGTGGTTTGGTGTTCATGAATTTCCTCAGATGTTCTCTGTCATGGAAGTATCTTATTTCTCCATCAATTTTGAAAGAGAGTTCTGCCTTCTTCCTCCTTTTCCTGTTCCTCCCCCCAACTCCTTCTTCTTCTTCTTTTTCCTCTTCTTTTTAGTTTAATTCCTAGATTGGTGCTTATAAACTGCCTATGGCGAGTTGGTCTACTGCTAGTATTTAGAGCCCTTAAGAAATGACT
>RJWT010028493.1:0-15201 GCA_004365215.1 Cuniculus paca | reverse complement strand
AGATATCTTATACTCTGAGAAACTAATTAAAGATAACAATATGCAATGTATTAACCATTGGTACTAATTATTGTGTTTTTAAATTTTTTAATTTTTTCTCTTTAAAAAACTACTACAGATAAATAAAGAGTTGGTTCTTTGAAAGGATAAACAATTGTTCTAAACCCTTAACCCAACTTAACAAAAAAGAAAAAAGAAAACACCGATATCATTACAATTAGAAAGGAAAAAAGCACATTATAGCTGACACTGCTGAAATCCAAAGAACTGGTAAAATCTATTTTGCAAATATATATTCCAAAAAGCTAGAGAATCTACAAGAAATGGATAAACACCCAGACATATATAAATTTCCAAATTAAACTAAGAAGATATAAAAATCCTGAAAAGACCAATAACAGATAATGAAATAAAGACAGCAAGAAAAATCTTACCAAGAAAATATGAAGAACCAAAGGGTTCGCCACAGAATTTTACCAGGGATAAACATAATATAGCACATAAAAAGGAACAAGAATAAGAGTCACATGATTATAATGCTTTTATTCTTTGATTTGATTAGTTTAAGTCTGTTTTCTACTATTTGATTGCAATACGTGAGAACAGCTTTTTTGACGAAAACAAAGGACAGTAAGGTAGCCATTGTTGATTTCTTGTTGTCTGATTTGAAGGCCTGTAATGCTTTCACTCTTTTGTTTTATCTGGTTTTGTATTATTTTGTTTTGTTTGAGTTTACTGTGTGTGAATGTATGAAGAACCATTTCGAAGAAAACAAGAGACACTAGGGTAGCCATTGTCAATCTCCTATTATTATGTTTTGAAGACCTGTATTCCTTGCAGTGTTCTGTTCTGAAATTCTTTGTTGTGTTTACCTCTGTTCTGTTTTGTTTTGTTTTGTTTTGTTTTATTCTCTTTAAAATAAAAAAAATTTTAAAAAGAGTCACATGATTGCCTCAAAAAAGGAGCAACAAAAAGAACCTTTTAGAAAACCTGACATCTATTCATGACAAAAATCCTGACAAAAATAAGTCCAGGTAGAACTTACATTAAACTTGTAAACACCATTATGACAAACCCACTGTCAAAATCACTAAATGGGGGAAATTGCAAGCATTCCTGCTAGAATTAGGAAGACAGGAGAGTTTATTCTCACCACTTCTATTCAACACAGTACTTTAGACTTTACCTAGAGGTAAAACACAAGAGAATGAAACAAAAAGGACACTAATAGGAAAGGAAGACAACAAACCACCCTTATTCACAGATGGAATGATACTTCACATGGACAAGCCAAAAAACTCCACCAAAAGACTTAGAAAAATAAAATAATTCAGTGAAGTGTCAGGATAAAAAAATCAATATTGTTTCTACACACCAACAATTAACCCACTGAGAAATAAATCTGGAAAATAATTTCATTCATGGTAGCTTAAAAATAAGTTAAACACTTAGGAATCAACCTAAGCATGGAATTTAAAGACCTCTGTAAGAGAAACTATAGTACTCAGAAGAAGTAAATTTAAGAGGACATTAGGAAATGACAAGAAATTCCCTGTTTCTGCATAGGAAGAACCAAAATCATCAAAATGACTATATTATCAAAAGTGATATATAGACTGAATGCAATTCCAGTCAAAATACCATTAGTGTTCTTCACAGAACTAAGAAAACACTCCTTAAATTTATATGAAACCAAAAGAGTCCCAGAATAGCCAAAGCAGTCCTGAGCAAGAGCCAAGCAGGAGGAATTACAATCATAGACTTCAAGTTTCCCTAGAAAGTTACAGTGATAAAAACAGAATACTGGCACAAAAATAGACTCAGTGATCAACAAAATAGAATTGAAAATTCATAAACAACTTCATGTTCCTTGACCCATCTGGATTTTTAAAAGGGACCAGTAACCTGTGTAGCCTCTTTAACAAATGATGCTGTGAAAACTGATTGTCCACATGCAGAGGAATCAGTACAGATCCATTTCTCCCACTATGTACTAAAAAAAATTAAATGGATCAAAGACCTAGATATATAAACAGAAACACTGAATCTGATGAAAGATAAAATAGGTAAAACACCCGAAGATGTAAACATAAGAAAGGATTTCCTGAACAAAACATGAGATTACACAAAAGAACAATTACACAAGAGATAACAGCAAGAGTCAACAATGAAATTATGTCAACTTAAAGTGTTTTTGTGTAGCAAAACAACAACAACAAACAAAATGAAAATGTGATATTCAAAATGGAAAAACATTTTGACAGGTGTCCTCAGGAAAGGACAAATATGTAAATATATAAGAAATCAGAACAAACAAACAAAGAAATAGACCTTGCCAAATTAAAATACCCAGTCAAAAATGGGTAATTGAATGCACATTTCTCAGAAGAAGTACAAATGAGCAATAAGTGCATGAAAAAATGTTCAGCATCTTTGGCCCTTAAATAAATGCAAATCAAAACAACACTGAAATTCCATCTTACTCCAGAAAGAAAGGATGTCATCAAGAACTAAAAACAAACAAACAAAAATGCTGGCATGGCTGTGGAGGAAACTGAAATGAACCCATCTACATTGAAGGCAGGAATGTAAACTAGTACAGCTACTATGAAAGTCAGAATGGTGATTAAATGCAAAACTGAAAATAGAAACTTTTTAAATTTCTGAAAATAGAAACTTAGAAATTTCACCCAGCTATACCTTACCTGGGTATCTTCTAAACAAAAGTGTTAAAGACATCATATTACAGTGACACATACATACCATATTTATCACAGCACAATTCATAATATGTAAGTTTTTTTTGTGGCCTGTATAACCATCACCAGATAAGTTGATAAAGAAAATGTGGTATGGATGCATATAATAGAATACTACTTTGCCATAAAGAAGGATAAATTTGACTGATTTGTAGGAAAATGGATGCATCTTGAGACCTTAATGTTAAGTGATCAGGCTCAATGTGGTTCCTTCCCTATGAGAAACCCACACTAAAAATAATTTAAAGAGCAAAATGATGGAGAAATGATAGGAAAGAGGGAGATAGACTTTGTGGAAATGGAAAAGAGATCTTGGGATGGGGAAGGGAATGAGGAAGTTTATGGGGGAAGTGAAAATAAAAATGATTAAGATGCATACATACGCATACCAATTCCCAAAGAGGAATATAATTATTATGTATCATAAATATGTACCAATAAAGATAAATGAATAATTTGAAAAATAAAAATTAGAAATTTAAAAAGAAAGGAGAGGAGAATGGAAATAAGTTATTGAATTCTTTTTATAAAATTATTAATTCATTAGAGAAAGAAGAAAGGAAAGAAAAAATTATTAATTCATTAGAGAAAGAAGGAATGAAAAATTATTAATTCATTAAAGAACTATGAAAGGAAAGAATAGAGGGAAACATGAGTTATATAATTTATTAAAGGATTTAAAACCACTTCTAAGAACAATCATAAAAAAGATTCCTATATCAGTTTCAGGTAAGCACTTTCAAAAATCTATTTTCTTCAGGGTCTTTTTTTAATGAATGGGTGTTGGATTTTATTAAATGCTTTTTCTTCATCTATAGAAATGATCATGTGGGCCATGTGCGGGCTGCTGCCTGGACTGGGACCTCCAGAGCCAAGCCTTTCCCCATGAGTCAGTGTCAGCATGGACTTTGGGGAGGGACAACTAGACCCCTCCTCCTGGAGACAGCACCATGTGTGGGCTGCTGCCTGGACCAGTACATCCAGAGCCAAGCCTCTCCCCATGGGCCCCCGCTGGCAGGGGGACAGTTAGATACCAGCTCCTTCAGGCTCATGGGCTGGCAAACAAAAGCATCAACACCCCTTCCTTCCAAGCGACCTGTGGATCCAGAGAAACACAGGCTCTGATGATAGTTATTGAGGTGAAATGCAATTGAAAGCCTGTGGTGCTTTGGTGTTTCACTGACCTTGCAGGTCTAGGGCCACTGGTCTGATCATCTATTCAGAGGATAGGGGTATGCAGTGCGGCATCTAGCAGGGGTCTCTTTCTGAGGGTGGTAACCATTGTTGATTCCCTATAGTCTCATTCTGAAGTCCTACATTGTTTTTTGTTTTGTTGGATTGGGTTTTATTCTCTTTTGCTTTGTTTGATTATGTTATACTCCATGGCACGAGCAACTATTTCAATGATAGTAAGATACATGTGGTAGCCATTTTGAATTTATTGCTGTCTCGTTTTGTAGTCTTTTATTGTATCCATTGTTTTGTTTTTACTGTTTTTACCTTGTTCTGTTTGATTTTTACTGTGTCTGAAAGTATCTGCAGCTATTTTGAAGGTAACAAAAGGCATTATGGTAACTATTGTTGATTTTGTAATGTTGAAAAGTCCTCTATCACTCTGGTTTGTTCTGATTGGTTTTATTCTATTTCACTTTCCTTTGTTGTATCTTCTTTAAAATAAAAAAAAAAGAAATAATCATGTAGCTTTTGTTCTTGCTTTTGTTAATGTGGTATTATATTCCTTAATTTGCATATGTTGAGCCATCCTTACAACCTTGAGATGAAAATATTTGGTCATGATGTGTGATCATTTTAGTGATTTGTTGCATTCCATTTGCCAATCTCTTAAGAATTTTTGCATCTATGTTCATTAAGGAGACTGGTTTGTAGTTTTCTATTTTAGTCAAGTCTTTAGTTGGGTATGGCTTTGGAAGCAAAATGATGCTGGTTTCCTGAAATTCATTTGAAAGTATTCTTTTCCTCTTCTTTTCATTGAAGAATTTGAGAGAACAAAACAAAACAGTAAGAGCAATATTGGACTTCAAAAACAAGATAGAAGGAAATCCCCCATAATTGCTAAATTGCATACTGTTATCCACTCTGTAGATGCTCAGACTGTTGGCCCCAGACTGCAAAGTCAAACAAACAATATCAACATTCAGTTGCTTTTTGTACCTCAGTTGCTATCAACTCAGCCTGTTCTCTGAACCAGCCAGTTGCTTATGGGGGAGTGGTGGGGTTGGTGATTCTCAGCCCACATGCCAATAGGCTCACAGGAGGTGCTATCTGACTTTTCTCTTCCTGGTCCCAGCATGGCCTGTGCAGCTTACCAGAAAGGTTCACTAGTTGGCTTGTTGGTCAGCTCCACCCAGTCCCAGCATGGCCGATTCTTAGGAGGCACTGTCTGACTTTACTCTTCTTGGGCCCTGCATGGTCTGCCTCCACTGTGATTTTTATGATTTCCTTCTTTAAATTCTATTTGAGTTTGAATTTTTGAACTTTTTCAAGTATCTTGAGTTTCATCAATGGGTTATTTACTTGGACTTCTCAGTATTTCCAACATGAGTATGGATTGCCATAAGTGTCCCCCTCAAACATTTGTAGAAAAATGGATACACCTTGAAAACATAATATTAAGTGAAATAAATCAGTCAAACAAACATAAATATCATATAGTTTTTCTTATCTAAATAATCCATAGTACAAATAAAGACCAAAATCAAAGATTGATAAAAGAAAATAGGAAGATAGAGTTTTTCCAAATGGAAGCAGGACTAAGTGTCTGAGGGTGGGGGGTGAAACACAATGGAAGGGGACAAAGAAACATTTAAGACATGTAACAACTACCCTAAATGATGAATGTAATCTTTATATCTAACAAGAATAATGATAGTAATGAAAATGGAGAAAGGGGGTCTAGAGAGGGAGGAAAGTAGGTGGGTGAGGATGGAAAGGGGAGTAAAAAGAATCAAGATACATACAGTACATGTGCCCACTCCCTAAGATTAGTGTAAACACCATCTACTCCAAACATGTACAAATTAAATAAATTATAAATAAATAAATAAATATTGGAGACCCTGGCAAAGACCCGGATCTATTTGGTGCTGCAACACAAGGCTGCAAAGAAAAACTCAGAGACAAGATAAAAGTGAAGCAGGGAGCAGGAAAGACCCCGAGTCAGCCAGATCCATGGAATTTATTGGTTGTGCAAACTATAGAATAGGGTGAGGAGGCCACGTGGATTCTGGGGATTAGACGCTGATGCAGGCAGGGCTTGTAAAGGATGGAACAAAACATTCTTGCATCAAGAACAAAAGAGACCAGGAAAAGGTCATGGTCAGTGACTCATTTCACAAATAATATAAACTGCAGTTCTGGGAAAGGAATTTGGGAAGAGTCACTTGTCCTTAGCTGCTGTGTTATCACATATCAGAGCCCCACAGCTCCACAGATCACATCTCTGGTCTCTGCTGTGGCTGTTGGTGGGGAGGAGTGGATGGTAATCCGTGCACTACCCTCAGCACTCTTATGAGTTGCATGGGCTTCAGCCTGACTCATTTCTCAAAACAAACCAGTTGAGGGATTAACTGTCTAGAATCCACACTGCTTACAGCCTGCTCTGGTCATAATCAACAGGACAGTCTCAAATCAATCAATCAATCAATGCTTATTTAAAGACTGCCAAAATATTAATCACACTCATGCTTAGGTAGTTGGATTTTGGATATGTTTTGTCTTTGTGATTGTCTCCAAATTTTCAGTAACTAATACGTACCATATTATACTTTTGGAAAAACACTATATTTTCAACTAAAACAGTGGGAAAGGGCAATTGAGCAGAGTAGAAAGTCAAAAAATGCATTCATATAGATAGATAGATAGATAGATAGATAGATACATATTCAACTGAATGTATATGAATATATATAAACATATTCAAATGATCATCAACAAAGATGTGAAGAAAATCAGTGGAGAAAGGACTTAGTTTTCAAACGTTATTGAAATAATTGGATGTCCATGTGCAAAAATATATTTTTTAAGGATCACTTTAATCCATAGTTTGAAATACATGTAAAAAGTTAACTCAAAATTGAACATAAACCTAAATGTGAAACTTGAAACTATAAAAATTCTAATATATGAGGAGAAAAATTTTTGTGACTATGGGCTAGGGAAGAATCTACTAAATAAACCAAAAGCACATCCACAAAGAACATTTAAAAAAGAAAATTATCAAATCGAACACCTTAAATATATGCATTTATTGTATGATGTTTATGCATTAATAAAGTATTTAAAAATTGTTTATAGATAAAATAATGCTACAAAAAATTGCTACACAAAAATCTGTTTCCATAATTGTTTCCAAAATTCTATACTTTTTAAGTATAGATCTCTATAAGGAAACTTACTGGGTCGATTAATATTTTCAATGCTTTTTTCTTTTAACTTTAAAGAGAAAAAATGTAAATAAACTGAGTTTCAAAACAGGTTAGTAGGACAGTTACAATAGTTGATACATTGTGTTTTGTTGCCTTCATAGTAGTTTTTCAGAGTACAAGAAATAGGCATAATATCTTGGCAAAACAATATTAGCACAATGCTCTTAAGACAAAATTACTTTTAAGAAGGATTGAATGAATTTTCAAAGCATTTGCCAGTTTAACCATTTAAAATGGCCTCTTTATTTACCTTTTTATTGGTATAGATTCTTTCATAAGCTGATAATTGAACCTAGGGCCTTCACAGCTTTCTATTCTTAGATCTTTTTTTTCATTTATTTATTTTGTGAACAAGTCTGGCATAGTCATTAAGTTGCCCAGGCTGGGCTGGAACTTGTAATCTTTCTATGTCATCCTCCCAGAGTGACAGGAGTATAGGTGTGCTCAGTGAAATGCCAGTACTTTTTGTGCTTTTTAAAATCTTGTTTTATTAATGTCTGTGATAATATATATATATTTTTTTTTCACCTTGATCCCTTGCACTTCCTCTTTTCCTCACCACCCTGCCATCTTTCTCTATATTTTAAATAAAGAAAATTGAAACCAACACCAAAGGCAGTTATTTAGGATGATGGAGCTGTGGAACTGATTTCGTATGAACTTATGATGGCAGAGGAACATTAACATGAACAGAACTATGGGAACAGTGAGCCAGAGAAGTGACTCATGTCCCCAAGGAACAGTAACATGATTCAAGAACAGAACTAGACTTTTGTTTCCTTACCTGAGGGTGGAACTCTTAAAGAGGCACATTGCAACTCAGGTTGAAAAAGAACCTTTATATCTCTTAGGTGGGATAGGGTAGCAACAATATCATTTATAAGAAATTCAACACATATAATAAAAGATATCTGTAATGTGCCAGTCAGATTTGCAGAGGGTATAAATGCCTTAAGTAGCATCTGGGTTGAGCAGTCTTAAATCAAATGATCTTTATAAATCCTCTCATCATGTATCACTCATACCCCTTCATTTATGTTGTTTTTCTTTGTTTGCTCCTATATACCTCTTGGAATAGTGTCTTATCATCTTACTATGTTTACAAGTCAAAGGGTGAAAACAAAGGCTACTGTCGGAGCCCAGGGAGGAATAAACACACATTAGCTAATCATAGGTTTCAAAAGCATTTCAAGATGACAAAAGAGATCCTTAAAGAGTATGATTGCTCCTTCATTATGTTAAAATTGTTCATGAGTGGTATGGAATTATTATTACCTCTTTAAGGAATGGCTAGCCAGTACCTATCCCAGAGATGGAGAGCCTACATAAATGAACACAGTAGTCATTTTGAAAACTGTTTGCAATTATTCCTCCACCAAAACACTTGAAGGCAATTTGTGCAACAGCAATTAAAACATGTGCTACAAAGGACAATATACTGTATACTGCACAGAACAATGAGCAGGGAGAAGCATGGAAACAAGTAAAGAGCTCGAAGCTATGATATCATCATTAAGGTTGGTAAACCAGCTATATGGGGTGTTTGATGCCATGCTAAAAGGCTTTTATTTATTGTGTTACTAATATGGAGCTTTTTCTTCATCTACTGAGATGATCATATGGTTTTTGTCCCAGGTTTTGTTGATATAATATATTACATTTATTGATTTATATATGTTGAACCATTCCTGAATCCCTAGGATGAATCCTACTTTGTCATGGTGTACAATCTTCTTGATGGTTTGCTGCATTCTGTTTGTCAGTGTCTTACTGAGAATTTTTGTATCTATGTTCATTAGGAAGATTGGCCTGTTGTCCTCTTTCTTGGTTGGGTCCTTCTCTGGCATTGGTATCAGGGTAATACATGATTCCAAGAATGAATTTTGGAGTATTGCTTCCCTTTAATTTTATGAAAGAGTTTGATAAGTAGCAGTAGTATGTCTTCTTTAAATTTCTTATAGAATTCAGCAATGAATTAATCAAAGCCTGGGCTTTTCTTCATTGTAGGTTTTTAATTACATCTGAAATTCCTTTTTTAAAGTGTTATAGTTCTGAATCTTTTACTTAGGTCTACTATGTATTTTTTTCGAAGCTCTTGATTGTACGGTGTCATACCTATGATATTATGATGCATCAATAATGTCAACTTATCCTATATGCATATGTCTATTTTTCCAACTAAAATGGAAGTTTCCTAAAGGCAAAGATGGTGTCTTAGGCCATATTCTCTGACAGAACCTCTTATGTTTTAGTGAGTGAAGCCCTTATTAAATATCTATGATTTAATGAAATTGGGAGCTACTCTACTTCAAGATGTTTATACTACTTAGGAAATGCTTCATTGATCATCAGTATCCACTGATAAGGACATCTTTGCCACCTGTAGCATTAGTGTGTCTGATTTCCAGCTAATGATTCATTTATCTATTCCTTCATTCATTAACAAGCCTTATAACACTGATGTAGTCAGTACATACTGATGTGGGCATACAAGTTTTGTATGGAGTCACTCTCTGATTTTTCATTTTCCAACAATTCATTCAGTCAACAAGCCTACTTGACATCATGCTTCTTGCCAAGAGGATAATCTCAAATTGGTACGGAGAACCTGTATTTCCTTCTCACTTCAAGAAATTCATTATCAACCAAACGGAGAGCAGTGACTAATAATGGAACTTTTGAGGTGCACCATATTAATTTGTTTGAATTGGCATGCACTGTTATTTTCAATGTAACTTTTCACACAATTGAGTCAAACAATATGATTCTCCTACACAAAACCTTGCTTTACCTTCTTATGGCGTATTAGAAGAATGAGGTATTCGTACAAGCTAGTTGTGTTGATCCACTTCTGTCAGGAGTCCGTGTCAGGTAGGTCTTTAATTTTCTCTACTCAAATGGGACATTTGTCTCTTAACAGTTGGTAATAGAAGTTGGAAGAAGGCCGGGGATAACCGCTTGCCTGGTAAGCGCAAGATCATGAGTTGGATCCCAAGTACAAAAAAAGAAAAAAAAAAGAAAAAGAAAAAGAGAAAGAGAAAGCAAAAGGAAAAGAAAAACAAGAAAAAAATAAAAGAAAAAAAAATACAACTTGGAAGATAGTATCTCCGTAGTGTTAGTGTTACAGTGTTACCTTCCGTAGAACATTTCCCAGCTCAAACATATGCTCTGATCTGAAGTACAAAACATTAAATTTAAAACAAATGTTACAGCAATGGACTGTCTTAGTTTAGTAAGGCTGCTAGGACAAAATACCATTAATCGAGTGGCAAACAATATAGATTTATTGTCTCACAGATCCTGAGACTAGAAATTCAACACCATTCAATGAGCAGGGGGCGTGAACGTGAAATACCAGTTTCGTGACTCTACCCTAGTTTAAGGTGGCTTTCCTTGGCCTGTACATACATCACATCACACTGATTTCAGATTTGTGTTTACATAGTTTCCCTCTGTCTCTCTTTCTACTTTCTCTGTGTGTCTGTGTCTCTCTCTGTATGTATGCACATATGTGTATCTATATTTAAATTTCCCTCTTTCATAAGCACACTGCATAATGAATGGTGAGCTAACTACTCTTGTATTTGAAGGGGCGCCGAGCTTCTGGGTGCTGGGGGAGGAACTTAAAGGGTGCGGTCTTTTCGCCTATGCAGGCTACTCACAGCAGCGACACCTACCGCAAAAAACCTTCCCAAGAACTGCAGGGACCACAGAGACCAACGACGTTCCTGTGTTTTCGCACCTCCACCTCCAAATGTACCCTTTATGCCATCCTGAGCGGCTGTTCTGGTCCACGTCCCTATTCCCCCCGCCCCCACCTGCTGTGGTTTTTCTGTTTATAAACCCCTCACATCCTCCCCTCGGGTCTCTCTCTGTCCGCGAGACGGCCCCTCCCTTGCGCTAAATAAACTCCTTTGTGGCAGAGTGTCTCCGTTGTCCTGGCGTGGGTTGCGGCCGAATTTACCTTTTGGTATTGCATTCTCTTAATGAATTATAGTAGAATGACTGTTTCGAAGTAAGTTCACCATCTGAGGTACTGGTAGGAAGACCTTTAACATACAAAATTGGAAACTGGGAGACACAATTGAATCCATAACTATGGGACACAATATTAATAAATTAAAGTCCAAGACATTTCTAAAAATAATGTATCCTACCACTAATTATTATTATTATCATTATTACTATTATTGATATGACTTCTCAGTTATGCTGAGGATGCTTCCTTGAGGATGCAAACTTTGTACTTTGCAGATGAGTTGTGTTTCCATATACTGCCACTAGAGGGCAGCGTCATCAACGCAGTCTTTTGGCCATGAAGCCCCGCAGTCTTTTCAGTTCTCAGATATTCAGTCATATGTAGGCACATCAGATATGAAATAGATTTAAGACACATTTCTTCAGGGGTGAAAAGTGAGGAGTATCATAACTGAAAAGATTGCGGTACTCTAGCCATCCTTATTCTGTCCATCTTTCTATTGACTCACTGACCAGAACCAAATCCCCAGAGAATTATATATGAAAGCATTTTTTCTTCTAAACAGGACATTATATGTCAGGAATGTGGTGGGTGGGCTTTAGAAAAATGCATGTCCATCTAAGAAGGAACCAAGCTATTCACCATACAACAGTAACTTATGAAGTGAAAAGCACCTTCACTTATTGTGTCAGTAGACTTAATATTCCTTTCTGGGTTTAGCCACTAATTGACTGCAGGATCTTAGACAAGTCACTAACTCTGGACTCAGGATCATTGATAACTTAGGGCCCATTTTCTCTAAGTAATATCTCCCTTTAATTTTTCTGTCTTCTTCCTGTACCTTAAGCTCACTCTCCAACACTACAGTTTGAGAAAGAAAAGTTTCAGTGTTTACAGAAACATTCTACCTCCATGTCATTTCTCCTCCAGTCAAAAGAACGATATGATCTCTTCCTGTTTCAAAAGCCCTAAGATACCTAATAAAACTTGTGTTAGTTACTTTTCTCTTTGCTAAGATAAAATATCCAATGAACTAAGAGAAAAAAGGATTACTTAGCTCAAAGTTTGTGGACACTGCCATCCATAATCAGCTGACTCCAAAGCAGGATGACATGACAAAGAGGGATCACAGAGGAAAACTAATTCATGGAAGGCAGAAAGTAGCAAAGCAAGCAAGGGTCCCTAACAGCCTCTTTCTGCACCTTTTATATTGTACCTAGGCTACTGGGATGAGGGCAGGTGCCAAACCAATCAGTGAACTATTTAGTAATCACACATCCTTAATCCCAGTGCTACATAGTATAGATCAAATTATCTCTGAGAAAGCCTCACCTATGATTTCATGAGGCTTTGAGGGGGGGACATTTAGACATAAGCCATAACATTCTACTCCTGATCCCCAAAGACTCTCATACAACCCTTTATGAAAAAGGTATTTTGTCCATCTCCAAGAGTTGCCAAAGTCCTAAGTGTTTCAGCATTGCTGAAAGGTCCAAGTCTAAAACTTCCTCTGAGATTTAAACCAAACTCTTAATTGCAAGCCCCTGTACAAATGAAAAGAAAGTTAAACACTTCCAACATTCAATAGTACAAGACAGACATTTCCATTCCAAAAGATATAAACAGGTAAATAAAAAGGAATGAGAACAAAGCAAGTGCAAAATCCAATAGGCCAGATATTAAGTCTTATAGTTCCATGTCTAGCATACAAAGAAATCTGTGACAAGATATGAATTCCAAAGGACTTGGGTGGCTCTGCTTCTATGGCATTTCTGGCAGTTGTAGCTCCCATTTCTTCTCTTCTGGACAGGCTTTGCTGTCTTCTTGAAGTTTTCCTCAGACAATCCACATTCCTGGTTTCTCCAAAGTCTAGGGTCTCCACTGCACCTTCAGCTTCACACTCACAGCTTCACACACTGCCCTCTGAGGAGCACACTGCGCGGCCTCCCTGGCCTTCTGCTGAGGTGTGGGTGGAAGCCTTCCTGACCCCACAACTCTTGCATTTTTCACACACCTAAAATCAGCACCAAGGATGATGCCAAGACCTGTCATCGGTTAGCACAATAGCCATATTTTCTTTTCTCTTGGTTGTAAGCATCAAATTCCTGGATTACTGAGCACTCTGAATCCAATCCCAAGGAACAAATTCCGTGGACCACAGCCATTCTGGAACACAGTGCTCTGGGGCTCTCTTCTCAAAGCAAAGTCTTTTACCTTTGCAACCCTGAGGCTATATGGGTTGGAATCCTGCTGGTTCTTGTGATGTCCTCAGGCCATCTTTTCTATTGTCTTCTGAAATATTCGACTTTTTCTTGTTAATATTTTTATGACCAATTTTTTTGTTGTTGTTGCATCTTTGCAGGCTGCAACTTTACTGGAACTTCCTTTCTGGCCAAACTCAAAATACTTTAAGTCATTCTGCCAGTCTCTTTGCTGTTGATTCTCAACATAATTCTGACTAAAAGCCCCCAACAGTAGCCACACCATAGTTGGTCTCTAAAATTTCTTCTGCAAGATTAATTAGTTTGCCACCCTTAATCTCAGTCTCAGGTAAAATCTCTGACCCCTACATCACACTATATTCAAAAACTCAAAATGGATCAGAGACCTACATATTAAATCTAAGGAAAAGTTTCATGACTTGAGATTTGGTGATAGTTTCTTCCTTGTAACACAAAAAGTAAAATGAACCAAAGAAAAATCATACAAATTGAATTTCATCAAAATTTTAGTATGTGTACTAATTCTAAAGTACAGGACACTATCAAGAAAATAAAAAGATAACTTACAGCACAGGAAGAACGTATTTACAAATCATATCTGATAAAGGTTAACACATTTGATATGTAACCCTTAAAACTCAACCAAAAATTTTTCATGTCAAAGGTCATTTACAAATATTTCCTCAAAGAAAACACACAGGTGGCCAATAGGCATTTACAAAAATAAGCACAATCTTTACATTGGGGAAAGTTAATATGGAAAGACAAATCAAATGTTCAATGAGATACCACTTTCTGCCCACAAGAATGGCAATAATAAATGATAACAAGAATTGGTGAGGATATGGAGAAATTGGAATCCTTCTACATTGCAGGTAGAAATGAATGATCCATGATGACAGATTTGAAAATTCCAAGAAAGTTAAATACAGTATTACTATGTAAACTTGGAATTCCATTCCTACCTATAAATACAAATATATTCAAACAAAAATCTATACATAGATTTCATAGCAGCACTGCTCCTAAGACCCAAAAGATCTAAACATCCCAAGCATCCAACAACAGATGATGTATCATAAAATATGGTATAGTCATAAAATAAATAATCAGTTTTAAAAGATAATTAAGTGGCAATGCAAATGATGCAAGATGGAGGAAATTTGAAGCATTATACTAAGTGAAAGAAGCCAGAAACAGCAGGTCTGTATAACTCTGTTATGGATAAAAATATGCAGATAGACAACTATTCATAAACACTGAAAGTAGATTAGATGGGAAGGGACAGAGACTATTTAATGTGCCAAGAGTTTCCTTATGGGAAGATAAAAATCTTTCAGAACTCAATATAGGTAACGAGTGCACAACATTCTGATTATGCTAAAGACCACAGAATTATACACTTTAAAGTGGTTTACTCTATATCTGAATTTTATTCCAATAAAATTAATAAACAATGATGAAGATAATGATGATGATGCTAAGGATGATATAGATAAATAGAAAGAAAGATAGGTAGAATGAAAATGAAATACAAAAACAGATAATATAAAAGATAGTTGTACAAATGCCTACAAAAAAGTTTCCTTACCTTACAATTCCCTTATGGATATGTATTACCATCCTCATTTTAATGTACCATTACTTCATTATCCAAATAATGGAACTGGGTGGCTTAGTGACTTACCCATGATCACACATGTAAATGAAATGTTACAGAAATGAAACATGTTACACTATGATATTGAATGAAAACTTAATTCTATTTCTGCTTGAAATTTGAAGTTGTCAGAGTA
>RJWT010028492.1:0-15199 GCA_004365215.1 Cuniculus paca | reverse complement strand
CTCATTTCTAGCCAACCTCTTAAATCCCTGTTTCTTCAGGATGTAGGCTTTCTTGATGTACATGATTCTTGGGTCATCTCATTCATTTGCTGGCTTTGCCACAGTTATATCTGTGAAACCCCTTCATACAATTTCAAGGTCCCAAAACTCATACCTGAAAGATAGGAATTGCTAATGCTGTTCAGTCCGGGGAGGGAGCCCCATGCTCTGGCACACCTTATGTATGTCTATAGAGGATTGTGAACAAAGAGCTCCCCAGAAATGGGGGCCAGTCCATCCAGGACCACCTACAGATGTACATGTTCAGCTTTAGCACTGTTCTCTGAAAATACCCAGTGGAGGGGTATGCAGGGGTCGAAATTCAGCCTGAACTCACTCTCGAAGCCACTCTTCACAGGCATGCGTGCACCTGGGAGAAGGATTGTCATTTCCTCTTTAGCAGAAAGGCACCGGCCACACACTAGCAGGGCTGCACAACCAAGAGGATAACCTTTTTCTTATTTATGTAAAATTAAAGTTTGAGCCGCCACTAGCTGGGGGACCTAAGAAACAACAAATAAAGGAGACTCTTCCTGAGAGCAGAATGGAGGGCTGACAGATGAGATAACCAAAAAATCTCCTCCTATTCAGTGGTAGTGAGTCTTCGGAAATCCTATCCAGGAGGATTGACCATTGTTTCAGACCAGTGAGTATGCCATGTTTCCTATTGCCTCCTTTTGGAACAATGTTTATAGTGATGATCCTGTTACTACTTCACTATTGGATACCAAGTATGTTTAGAGGTGCCAAGATGACAGACAATAAAAGCAACCAAATGTGATGGAATGTTGTGATAGTATTACATTCTGTCCCAAGTTCCTGACACAATGCTCCTAATACCATTGTGGACAGAAGCAGTAAGAGAATCTATTGTCCTAACATTTGATCTTTGACCCTCGTTCCTGACACATTTCCTCTGTGGTTTCCCTATTGATGGGAGCATCTGACACACAGTTCTCAAATCCCTTGGAACTCGCTGGGTGATGGGAGCATGTTTTGTTCTAACTATGCAGTACTTAGTGGTGTCCTGGACAATATAAGATGACGGTAGTTGCCAAGGAAACCAACCATTTGATTGGAGGGTTGGGATTTTTCAGTCCAGTTCCCAGCCTCTAGGGAGGGGAGGGAGGTTGGAGGTTGGGTTGATCAGCAATGGCCAATCATGCCTACATAATGAGGCCTCATATAAAGACTCAGGATGCAGAGAGCTTCTTGATTGCCCACACCTGAAGGTAACTGGATGGTGGCTTGCTGTAATATCCAGGAGAAAAGGGGAATAAGTATGCATATTCTCAATTTAACACTTAATCCACAAACCGCCACAAAGGCCTTGTGGTGTGGGGAAGCCTTCTGGGTGCTGAGGTCCGACTCCTGAGGGGAGTAGAGGTCAGGGACTCCCTCTGAATGTCTGGGGACACTGGGAAGCTGGCACTGGGAGGTTCAGAATATGGCCTGCTGGGATGGACCTTTCTCAGCCTGCACCGTCCCTCACCCCTTCGACTGCGATGCATGCCAGGCACGGGACAGAGCGATCCCTAGAGCTCATCTCCGTCCCCCAATGATTCTGTTCCTCCACCTGGGGGTAAGGGTCATAGAACAGAAGACCTGAGAAGCAATAAGCACAGAGTCTCAGGCAAAGGCAGTAGCCAGCAAACAACCTTGACTTCAGATTGTGGGGCTTCACTCAGTAAGAGACTGTGGATGTTATGGCTCCGTGTGTGATGAGTGTGGGCGGTGTGTGCACAGCGTGAACACCTGTACCTGTGCGGGAGCCTGCTGTGTGTGTGCAACGCAAAAATGCAGAGAGGTTGGTGAGCACAGCAGTGAAGAAGGCCAGGGCTGCGTGCCCCACAGCAGTTTGTAACATTGTGACGGATTAGCTCTTGCAAAGCACCTTTTGTCTACACACCCATTTGGGACTCATAAAAATGTGAGATTTTATTGCTCTATTTCTCAAGTGAAGAGAGGGAGGCACAGACAGGTGGAGTCTTATTAAAAAGAACAAGCTACCTGGGTCACGTTTCAGAGATTTCCATTATTTCCCCCATAGTCATTTCTTCACAAAGTATTACTGGATCTTTCAATGGCCTGTGCTTTTCCCACATGCATGAAAACCATCTGGGGCCTTCCGCAAGCAGGTTTTCATCTCTGTCTCTCCTGCTTGTGGTGAATACTTAAGCCCTGGCAGACAGGTTCAGTCTAGAGGTCCAGAGGCAGTTACACCAGCACAAGGGCCGTACCGGGGTGCAGACAGCCAGCCATGGGGATGCAGGAGGCGAGGTGGCTTTAACGTCGGTCTGCCCAGGGGCTTAGGAATCACCCTGTGATGTGCCTGGCATCCCTCACAGGGGGAGGGAGACGCCTTTCAGTCTCACCCTCGTGCTGATCTGAGTAGGTCCATCCCAGAAGTTCTCTATGGGAGCCTCCCAACACTCATTTCCCTATTTTGCCTAGTGTCTCAAGACATCTGGCCTCTACTATCCCTAGGAGTCTTTGTTTGCAAAGGACCCCTACTTGGAAGACCTCCCCATATCACGAGGCCCTGGGGAGATTTAGAGTTGAGGTATTAAACTAGGAGTCTGCATACTTGCTTCTCTTGGCTGCTTGGATTCCTGGGAGCATTTTATCTTCTTCCTTCCAAGTCATTCTGAGTTTTCTTTATAATTTCAATTGTAGCCACGTAGGTCAATTTTCCCAGCTCGAGTCTTTACCCTGTATCAAAAGTGTTGAAAACATTTTTGAATTCTGCATGGTAAAAGTTATGAGGTAAAAATACTATCTTAACAGCTGGCCACAGACTTGTTTATAGGAAAGGGACTACCTTTGTTTTGGGAAATGCCTTGACAAGTACCTTGGGGTAGAATGAGACTGATAGAGACCTCAGCTGCAAAGCCACTGGCTAATGGGGTCCTGTGAAAAAACAAGGGAATTTGTTTTGCTCTGAGAGGCACATACATTAAGTCAAGGTCACTGGTATTCATTCCCCCAGGGTAGAGAAGAGTCCAGATCCTGACTGCAGATATAATTTCCTACCAACAAATGGAGAGGATAGGAACACAGAATGTTCAGCTTGAAAGTATTCTGTTGCTATGGAGTAAATCCATCCATCTTCCCACAAAGCTTCAGGAAACTCATGCTTGCAAACTCATTGTGGGCATGCAATTTTTTTTAAGACACTGAAGGAGGGGCTAACTTTCACTATCTGGATCCACATCATGACTGAAGTGTCCAAGAGAGGATGAGCTCCCCTGGGAACTTGTGGAAATCTTTGGGAAAACTCTGGACTTCTGCAGAAAGGAACTAACTATAATTCCCACACAAAGATTCGAATTAAATAAATGCTAAGCAATCAATTGAAGAAAGTGGAGAAGGGCATAAGGACACGGATCAACTTGATTGACCTTTGGCCACAAGTGAGACCAATGCCTCTCACCTCACAAAGTACCCTCCCACTCGGTCACACACCACCCCCAAGAGCCACCTACATGGAGGAGAGGTTCCCCCTCTATGGGTGCACAAGACTTGCCCTCTCTTCACATGTGTTCAGGCCTGAACTTTCTCACAGAGAGAGCGGATCTCCTTGAAGGCTCACCAGGAGTAAAGTTAGGCCACAAGAATTATGACAGGGCAGGTATAAGGAGGGACTGATTTTTCTGAAGTTCTAAACTGTGCTTTGCTCAATTGTAGTTTGGGGAAAATAAACAAAAACAAAAACACTGCCTGTTGCTTCTGAGTTTTTCCAGGGTACGTGGTGGAGCAGGGCTTACCTGGTCTCAACATCCCAAAGTGAACAATGGGTTCTGAGATGAGCTCCCACTCCTCACCAAAGGCTGAGGAGAGCCCCAAACACTCCTGCCCTGGAGACAGTACTCCTAATGTCCACTTCCCCCTGGCAGGTCCTACATTCTGCTGATCTTCCTTGGGCTAGACTGCTCGCGTATCCCTCAGCAGTGGGATCTCTGGTGGGATTCGCAGCAAGAGCTCGGCCACCACCGATGCCTTCTCTCAGGGTTCAACTACTTGTCCTTAAAGCTTCCAGAGAGTTTGCTCTCTTTCAGGTTTAAGGCATGGTTAACAGACATAGCTCTATCTTAGGCTGCATGTCATGGGTTTCTCTTTCAGATGTCCTTTTGTTCTGCCAGGGTTTTTTGGTTTTGTTTTGTTTTCTTGTGGCACAGAAGGTATAAGCTGTTGGAGAGATGCGAATAGAAGAGTAAATTCCTGATTGCAATCTGGGCTCTAAGTGGCTTTCTATGCCCTACCTTCCCCCGGTCCGTCCCTGACTCCTTCTACTCCAGGGCAGGACCGTTCCTAGCTTGGTTCTTCTCTATAACACACTGTATGGATGTGGGATGGGGAAGCATTCTTCCCCTTCTGCCCTGTGTCATATCAGCCACATCCCCACCTCCAAGGTATGATCTGTTTCCAAACTGTGCACAGAAGTAGTTCACCCAGCACACAAATAAATGAATATATGAGGGTTCTAACCACATGAACTAATACTAAATCTATTTCCATGAGCTCATTTTCAATTGGAATACAAATTCTGTTTCCAAATGAGAGCCAACAGTTCCTCACAGCCTTCAACTGAGAGGTAGGCAGTCCAAAGAGACTGTGCCAAGGGCTGAGGGACCACTACCATCAGGCACAAGGCTGGGTGTCCACAGAGCCTACCCCCACACACTCACACCCCTGGTGGGGAAAACAGCACCTGCTGGGGAAATGAGGAAGGGCTGGATGCAGAGGTAAGACAGCTCTGACCTGCCACAGCACATCTGGGCATGGTCTTTGGAGGAGGCTACCCTGACGGTCCCTTCAATGGCTCCGTCATCCGTTTCTTACAAGTCATCGGTTTCTCAGAGCAAAAGCCAGGAAATGGCTGGGTCATGAATGACACAAACAGGCAGGTGTGTGTAACTCTTCTGAGGGTGGGGTTGGGTGCGGGGAGGCTGCCCGCTGAATGCATCTTCCACCTCTGGGTCTCTTGGTATATGCTATTGGAAAGGCTGACTCCATGACTGAAAGAGCTTTTGTCTCACCGGTGCTTAAACTCGTATCTCCTCTGTGCTTCCTGCCAGCCCTACCGTCAGCCTGTCAGGGAGAATGGGCATCATTCAGTCTGCAGCAAGCAGCAAACACAAATCAATGCTTTGGAGGACTGTGGAGCCTGACTAGAGTTGTAAATCTGTGGTGATGGGGTGGGGATGGGTGGGGGTGTGTAGCTCGCAGCGCCTGGAGCTGGGCTTGGGACCCCTCCAAACCCGGACAGTACTGTAGTGGTGACTGAACCTCTATCTAGTCCAGCTGGCGCCACTAAAAGGGAGCCAGAACCAAATCTGAAGGTTGCGGTCCGACCAGCACTCATGGAGTGTGGGTGCCATCTGGTGGCCAGAGTTGGCATGACTGACGTGACCAGCCCACAGAGGACCTGGAAATCATCATCCCAGGGACTGTAAAGATGTTCACATGCAATGTCTACACTTCATTTCTTTAAGCTGTCTTGCCCTCTTTCCTCTCTTAGCTTTTCTTGTGTTGGTCCCTGTGACTTCACAACCCCATTAGGTACAATCAGGGTAGCATCTCTATCAAAATTAGCCAGACTCTTCACCTTTTGTTGGACACATTGCATAATACACCAAGCAGACACAGGATTAAAAATTACCAAGCTGTGGTCCCTTTCTTCAAGGGACCCGTGGACTCACATGTTTATCATTAACCAAAATATTAGATTTAATAAGCTTTCAGTGCACAGAACAAATAGGCAATACCCTGCTGAAACTCCAGAGCTTCTCTCAAGGTGCATCAAGATGTGAGGGATCCATAAGATTTTAGGTGAAAAAGGAAAGGACATGTTCCAAGCATAGAAAAGACTCGCAAAACATACAGTAAACCCAGCAAAGTGCAAGTGTGGCTGCAGACATTATTCTGTGACTGGAGAGAGAGGCTGGTCTAAAGGAACAGTTGGAACTTGAAGGCTATCTTGTGATGCAAACCAGATTCTGAGTTTCAACATCTTAGGGCTAAGATAAGCCATTGAAAAGTATGAAGCAAGGAGAAACTAGGTTAATCTTTTACTTCAGAGCAAGCATGCAGGGAGACTCGTTAGGGAAAATGCATTCTGGTGTCAAGATGACTCACTCAACAGCCAACAGACAGTGACAAGACTATTTTTTGCTAGGCACTGTTCATACACAATCCCTTCCTTCAGAAGAAGCCTACAATTCTGGGACCTGATGAGGCAGGGGCTAGGAGGGTAGAGAGGAGACTGGTGCAAGATGTTGCAGAAATCACAACTCCAGGATTTTGATGGTCAACGGGTAAGAAAGAGGAAGGAGTCACAGATCTCATCTAAGTGACAGGGAAGGAAGTGGGGCCTCAGGGAAAAGGCAAGGAGTCTGCTTCTGGGTATAATAAGTGAACATCACAAGACATTCTGAAACAACAATTTTGAGTCCATAAAATCAACATTACAATAACCTCCCTCTCTCGTCCCATGAAAATTCTAGTTGCCTAGAAAATTCTCCTGCCATTAAAGGTGAAAATTGTGTTGAATCAGTTGTTAAATCTCAAACAAGGAGCATTCTTTTGGAAAGGAAGTGAATTGTTCAAGTTCCCAAAAGAAATAATAACCTGCCTGGGAATAACTGGTACTGGAGACTCCCAGAAAAAAATCTCTAACTCAACGCTAACAGGCCCAGGGTGCCATTCGCTGCCAGCCATTCATCTCTTTCTTCAGCTAATTCCTGGTCCTTAAGAAGTTACCCCTGTTGCTGTCCTCCAGAAAGTCTTGTCTGAGCACCTTTCTTGCCCTTTGCTCCTGACCATAAGCTTACATCCCTCATGAGACTTTTAGCACATGACTAATGTTTGCCTGTGCAATGGTAATTTTATGACCATATTGTAAAATGTAACCCTAAAATTATTTGGCATCTCCCTGTCAAGAGGCGGGAGCTATCCAGGAAAGTCTGTGACTACTGATAAACTCTGAGTTACTTGATGACCTCTGAGGCTAGCAAAGCCTGGAAGCATCTGCCTAGTCTGGAACCCTGGACCTATGGGAAGTTCTTTTGCAACTCCCACTCTGAACCCAGCTGTCATGAAAGAATCTCACATCGCAGAGAAAGGCCACGTGTGGGTGTCCTGGTTGCCAGGCTCAACTGAATGAAGAGCAAATGAGTCATCCCAGCCTGGGCCTCAAACCTCCATGTGAAGCCGCTGTGGAAAGGGATCATCCCCCTGGCCGGCTGTCTGGTGCCCCCAGCTCAACGGAGGCCTCAGACATCATAGAGTACAGAAGAACAATGTTTTCTGTAGACTTTCCGAATTTCTGACCCCCACAGTATGTTATCATGAAAAATTATTGTGTTCTACATGCCAGTATCCCCACAGGAAAGCGTGTGCAGTTTCCCCAACTGGAAGGCAGCCAGTCTTGTAACAAAACGTAGCTAGGCAAGGTCGGGGCCCTCCTGGCCTGCTACTCAAGGAGAAATGACACGGCAGTCTTATCTGAATTTCTTATCTTTGGCATTTCCAACTTCCCATTATTCTTATTTTTATTGTCCTATTGAAAAGATCATTCAATCAGTACAAAAACAGTACTGAAGCTGGGCATAGTAGCACATGCCTGAAATCCCAGCACTTTGGAGGCTAAGGCAGGAGAATCATCATGAGTTCAAGGCCAGCCTCGGCTACGTAGCGAGTTCAAGGCCAGCCTGAACAACACAATGAAACTCTGTCTCAAAAACAAAAGCCAGGCCTGGTGGCACATGCCTGTAATCCCAGCACTCAGGAGGCTAAGACAGGAGGAGGATCGTTGTGAGTTCAAGACCAGCCTGGGCTACAAAGTGAGCTCAAGGCCAGCCTGAAAGGTATAGTGAGACCCTGTCTCAAAAGGCAAGGGTTAGGGATCTAGCTCAGTGGCCTAAGCGCCTGCCTGGCAAGCACGAGGTCATGAGTTCAATCCCTGGTGCTGCAAAAAAAAAAAAAAAAAAAATCAATATTGAAAGAAATCTAATTGAAAGCTTTATAAAAATAGTAACAAAAATATCTCTATTTTAAGTGATACTATCACTAAAAATAACCCCCAGAAAATTCAAAACTACCTGCTATTTATGAGTCACTTCATCAGTATGGAGAAAAAGCATTGTCATTTTCTTTTTTCTTTTTTTTGGCCAATCACTCTTAGAATCAGGAACTCCAGAAAACATTTACCAAACACCTGCTTATGTTTCAGAATTTTTCAGGTGCTGGTGATATGTCAGTGAATGAAACAAAGATCTTTATCCTTATGGAGGTTTTTCTTTAGCAAGGGGAGATAAACAATAGATGCAATAATTAGGTCAATAATTAACATGTCGAAGGGTGATCACTGTTAAGAAAAACAGTAGAGCGCGTTTAACTGGGTCTGAGATGCTAAAATGAAGCAGCCTCGCTGAGAATGTGACATCTAAGCACAGCCCTGGAGGTGATTTGGATTTCACCACCTCCAAAAGTCCTATGCACTTCCAGTCTCCAGAACAAGTGTGCAGTGCGTTAGACACGCACTACTAAATTGGATCTCTCAAGTGGTGCTTGGTTGAACTCTGCAAAGACCTGCTAAGTTTACACTAAAAAGTACCAAGTCTGCCTCACTGTAAATGTCAAGTATAGTATTGTATTGTTGGCTGGAGTGCTTTTATAAGTGACAATTAAGTAGAGATGGCTGATTTTATGTACTTACTTTCTATGTGTTTTATCTATTATTGAAGGTATTAAAATCTCCAACTATATTTATTTTTCCTTGCACTTCTGATATTTTTGTTTTATTATTATGTACATAAACACTTAAAAGGGTAATTTCTTCTTAATAAACTGACCCATTTATTATTATAAATGATAGTGTTGTTAATTCTTGATCCTGGTAATATTCTAAACTCTGAAATCACTTATTTCTATATTTTCTTAATGTTAACATGGTATTTCTTTCTTAAACCTTAAAACCTAATTGTGTCTTTATATTCAATTTTTTTTGTTGTTTTTCATTTTCTCATTCTAACAACCTCTGACCTTTAACTGTATAACTGTTTAGATCACTTATGGTCAGTGTGATTTTGGTTGTGATTAGATTTAAACACATCACCTAATTGTTTTCTGTCCCAGCTGTTATTTGCTCCCTTGTTCCCTCCTCCCTTCTCTTTTTTTAACAAACTAAATATTTTAAATGATTTTATTGTATCTTCTTTACTAGGGTATGAGTTGTAACTTTTTGACATGTGGGAAACCACTCTGGGGTTTATGCCCCACATCTTTAACTTATTGCTGTTTTTCTTCATGTAATGCTACACTTATTTCATAGTGTAATAACCTTCGCAATAGTGTAATTCTATTTCCTCTTTCCTGAACTTTGTGTGATATGTTTTATTTGAGCATGTTTTATAAATTCCGTGATAAGTTGTTACTACTTTTAAGCAGTTATCTTTACAAGACATTTAAAAGGAAGACACGTGTATGTTTATCCACATACTTCTGTGTATATTTAACCACTGATTTCCACTTGGTATCATTCGACATCTCCTTGAATTTTTAAAAAAATTTTTGTAATGTAGGCCTTCTGGTGATATATCTAGACTTTGGACATTCAAGCGTCCTTAGTCTTTGTTGTTTGAAAGATATTTTCACTGTTCCCGGGGATGGTGTTGCACGCCCACAATCTCAGCACTTGGGAGGCTGAGCAGGAGGATTGCTGTGAGTTCAAGGCCAGCCTGGGTGTTACGGTTTGCATATAGATGACCCCCCAAGCCTCATGTAGTCATAGAAGTGGCTGAATATAACATTTATGATTAATTCATTGTCTAGCACTGGGATCGGTGATGTGAGTGCTGCACCCGCCCAGGGGTGGAGCCGACATACAATGTAAGGTCGGAATGGGGGCGTGTTTTCCTCTTTGGCGCGGTTTGCTCTTGTCACTTGCAGCTGCCATGAACGGCTGCCCCCTTTTGCTCTGGCTGCTGCCTTGAAGTGTTGCCCCAGTGCCATGCCACCCTGCCTTGGAGTCAGCTGATTATGGACTGAAATCCCCAGAAACTGTAAGCTAAATAAACCTTTCCTTCCTTCACTTTGGGTGTCAGGTGTTTGTCTCATCAGCGAGAAAAAAGTAACTAAAACACTGGGCTACACAGTATTTGAGACCAACATGAACTACATAGCAAGACCCTGTCTCGAAAAGCAAAACAAGACATATTTTCACTGTGTATTGAACGCTATAGAATTGATGTTTGGTTTTTGTTTAGGACAAGGTCTTTCTATGCAGCTCAGGCTGGCCTCAAACTCACAATGATCCTCCTGCTTCAGTCATCCAAGTGCTGGGGTTATAGGCCTGAGCAAATGGATGGATTTTGCAGATTTTCTTCTGTCTTTTACTATGTTACAGATGTTGCTCCAGTCTTCTCGCTTCCATTACTTTTAATATGTTCCGATCATTTTTATTTGGGCTTCTCTATATACAGTATGTCTTTTCTCCCTGATGTTGTTAATATTCTATTACTCATTTAAAGCAGTTTCGATTAAGATGTACCTTCATGCAGTTTTCTTCAGGTTTCTTGTCCTTGGTTCACTGAACTTCTTGAACTGATGTGTACGGTCCTCTTCAATTGAAAAAAGAAACACAAAACAAAAAAAGGTTGCCATTATGTTAGGTATTTTCGCTGTATCCTGGCTCCCTACACCTACATTTGGGTTGAGGCTTTCAGTCTTGTGTGTATCACTCTGCTTCAAGTGGACCCTCAGTTTACTGAGGCTCTGCTCAGTGTTACTTTGTTTCTAGTTCAGCGTCTTCAAATTCTACAATCTTAAGGGCCCGGGAATTTAGCTCAGTGGCCCAAGCACCTGACTGCAAATTCTATAATCTTTCCTTGTACTGTCTGAACTCTGACTCCCACACAGTGCATTTTAAAAAATATATACATTGGGGTTTTTTTCCTCTATTTTCTGGTTCTTATGCATTCTTTGTCTCCACTTACACTCACTCCAGCGCCGAGCTTCTCAACCTCTACCTTCCTATAACATATAGTGATAATGTGCTTTTGTATCAATTCTGTTGTTTCTGTCAGCACTGAGTCAATTTCTATTTATTTTTTCACCTTATGGTTTATATTTCCTGGCTTCTGAATATCTGGTAAAATTTGGATGTCAAATATTTTTAACTGTTGTACACTGAATATTTTACATTTACATAAAATTTTTTCTAGTTTGTTTTAGGAGAGTATTCTTGAAACCAACTACAATTACAGCTACAATAGGTAAGATCTGAACAGCTTTCCATGTAGGGTTAATTTTGTTACCCTCATTATTTTTCTGATTATCCATTGCCCTTTGAGTAAGTTCTTACTCTCACTAGCACATAAATCATTCAGGGCTTTATGTGAATTTGTTACTGGGTGTTTAGATCAGTCAGTCTTTTCCAGGCTTTTACTGTTCTTTTCAAAGAACTGGGTAGAACAACTGATGAAGGTGGAAGTTTAACATTTATTTGAGGCTCACAGCAGCCGTGAACGTAACGATCACCATCTTTTATATCCCTCTTCTTACGTCAGATCTAGGCCATCCCATGAAAATCCCACCTGATCTCACACCAGCAGATTGGCATCAGGTGCAGGGTTGCTCTTGGGTTACCATGCCAGAATTGAAGACAGTACATCTGACCGGTGTCAGCTGCAGGGTCAGGAGCTGCTGCTCTGTCTGCCTGCGTATCCATGGTTAACATGTTTCTGCTGTTGACAGGTCACGCCCAACTGCCCCAGCCCTGTTGCCATGCCCTAGTCTCCTGCCCCAAATTCAGTGATCATTCCCTCAGTTCCTTTCAGACGGCTCTTCATCCAGTCTTAGTCATTTTCCCATGCAAGCACTAAGTACTCAGTGCAGGTACTGAAGGAGACCCATTAGATCACCAAGTTTCTGTTTAGCTCTCTGCTCTTTGGGGTTCTACTTGAATTCTGAACTTCACCCATTTTTGCCCGTGTGGACTTCCAACTCTGTTTTCTCAACTCAGGAAAAGCTCTGAACTTTGCCTTATCTTTCCCTTGAGCTGCCACCTGGAATCTCTCTCTCGGTACTGGCTGCAGCAATCATAGAATTCAGCTCATTTGTGGTTCTCGTTTCAGGGGTCACAGCCCTACGTTGCTCAGTGACCGGTGTCTAAAAACTGCTAAGAGTCATGTTTTCAAGTTATTTTAGGTGAGAACTGAGTTTCAGTTCTATGTAGACTGGAAATCTGCATCAAAACCGCTTTTGGAGGCAGCTTTTTATTTCAATGTTACATGAATATTTTAAGGGGAGCAGGTAAAAGATGCCCCATCGGTTTAAACTTTCAACTCTCGAAGATCTGAGCTCAAATTCCAGTTTTGTCCCCTTGGGCAAATTACCAGCTTTTTTAATTCCCTCTGAGAGGTGAAATAGAGTAATGCCTACCTCACCGGATGTGAGAAAGGAAAGTGATATAAATAACCTACCATGTAAGAGAGGCTCACCTGTTACATTCTTTCCTTTTCCCCTAAATATCAGTAGAAGCTATTTGTTGGAGTCCAGCCTATATTGGTAAGTGATCCCAATCTTTACGTTCTAATATCCAAGATCTCGTTATAGAAAAAAAAAAAAAAGTCATGATACATGATTGAAAAGCCAGACACAAAATGCAATTCTGGGAAAACTGCCTATAAGTCTTGCCCTGTGAAACTGAGTGGGAAGAGAGAGCCTTGTATCCCACCCTGTCTACTTCTGGTTTGGCTTTGGCAGGTTTTAAGTGGAAAACAATCCAGAATTCCAGCTCTGTCATGAAAAAACAAACAAATGAAACAGATTACAAATCATGTGTCTAAGACCTGAAGCCAAATTGGCTCCAGTAGCTGCTGGGATAGTGGTAGGAGCCAATTTCCTGGAGTATTTACAAAATCATTTGTAAGGATAATATTTTCCAGACTTTCACAGGGATAGCTAAAGTTTAAGTCTGTACATCATAAAGTTAGTGGCCATTTAACAGGCCTATTTGGAGAATATCTCCCACCCTCACTTTATTCCCCTTATAGAGCTTTTACATAGGAACTGAGACCTACAGTGAGCTATAGAGCCTTTGCTCTTAGAATAACCACAATTTAAAAGAGCAACAGGTGAATATAGTGCTTATCAGAATCAAACAGAATGTGCTTTATGGGAGTTCCTAGCAAACCACAACAGTAAGACAGAGATAAAAGATCAGACAAAGGCCTTCCGAGTAGATGGCAAAGCGAGATTATGGCGGTTCACTGAGTACTTTCAGCCTCTGTGGTAAACGCCCAAATTGAATGTGCGTTGACAACTGTACCCAGGGGAGCCTCTTCAGTGGGAATTAAGTCTGCAAATGGTGCCATATTAGGAACTGAGAAGAGCAGAAAGTCGTACTATATTATGAACCCAATGTACACCAAGTGGAAACAATGACCAAGCATAGAAGTTTGGTGTAGAGTGCCATAGGCCCAGAACATACTGCTGCATAGTGCTCCAAAAACCTCAGCAATACTATCGTGTATGCTTGCCAACGACCCATTCTCACAGCTCAGCTGGTATAGAACATAGATTCTAGGATGCAAGAACACACCCAGTCAGGTGGAAACAGTCCATTTGGACTTAATTTGCATTTCTGTGGTTGGAATATACTGCCAGTTTTACCTCAGTCAGATCCTTTCAGTTTTCTTGCCTGAAAAGCCACAGCAATGGTAAAAAAAAACTAGATGAATGGGAAAACTCTCCTTGAGAAATAACACAAGGATGCAGTACTTAAGAAGATGCTGCTATGGTCTCTATCTAGATGTTCCCTAAGAGCCACATGTGCTCAGAGGCAGGGCTTTTTTTTTTTTTTGCAGCACCGGGGATTGAACTCATGACTTCGCGCTTGCCAGGCAGGTGTTTAGACCACTGAGCTAGATCCCTGGCTGAGGTGGGATTTTGAAGGGTGACTGAACCATGGGGACTACAGCTAAATGTGATGTAAGGGGGCAGAGCCTGATGGGAAGAAGTGGGCTACTGCATGTGTGACCCGGCAGGGTGCATCGCCCTCCCTGGGTCCTCCCTTCCCTCTTTGCTTCCTGGCTGCTATGACATGAGCAGCTCTCCTCTGCCTAGGCATTCCACCATACCTTTCTGCCTTGGAGCTTGCCAACTATGGACTAAAAGTGTGAGCCACACCAAACCTCTGCTCCTTGAAGTTGTGTCAGGTGTTTTGTCCCAGTGGCAAGGAAAGACAGATGCCATTCATATAACCACTTTAACCACAAGGGAGGGTTGTAAAGGGCAAATGACAGAATTTCACATAGAATTTGTAATCTTCAAAGAAGATAGCTTTACTTCAACTAAGGTGAAGGCACCTTGCTATCATGCCATAATAATTGAGTGGAAAATTCAGAATTTCAGATTATCTATTTACCTTAATATTCCTAAAGTCTGTTTTATTTTGAAGATGTCTGGAAGACTTGGCTTGATGGACTGTTTTTAAAATGGCAGCTATAATTGTTAAAAGATGAGCAATGAAGAAGTAAAGAAGAAGAAAAGACAGAATGGAGGTTTTCTGAATCAGTGGAAGGGAGAATATAACAGGAAATAAAACAAAGGTCTAATCTATCTGGAATGGCAATGTGTTCATAAATGGTTCTTAGTTGGAAAGTAAAAGAAATCTTGACTTACAGAGTTCTTAGTGATAGAAGTTTGTTTTCTCAAAATGTTCAGTATGTGGTTATTGGCATCAATTCAGTGGCCGAAAAAGGTCATTTGGAAAGTAGGTTCCTTCCATTTTTTTCCCCTGACATCTGTAATATAGTGGTTTTTCATTTTTGTACTTCTCACCTCATACATGTAAGACTGTTGCTACTGATCCAGACCCAATAAAAAGTGAAGTCCTAAACAAGAAAAGAGGGAAGGCACTGTAAAGAAAGAGGAGGGGGAAATCTAAGATTCCCCCTTTAAGAGAGGAGGGGAAATTCTAACATCCTTCCAGATTGTCTGTTACACCTTATTAGCTAAAACTGGGTCACATGAACACCCTTTTAGGAAAGGATGGATGGAAAAGTACATGAACAAGAAGAAAGCAGTGATGTGAAAGACCTAGAAAATTTGTTCTCACATCTGTGCAATTATCCTACATACCATCTGTTTTAAA
>RJWT010028491.1:0-15262 GCA_004365215.1 Cuniculus paca | reverse complement strand
CCATGTCCCCTGCCCAGCTCTGAACTTTCCCATCTGTTCTTTAATGTCCTTTAACTTTTTGGGTTTAGTAATCACGAACACCATATCTTGCTTTTTGACATTTTGTCACATTCACATGAATTTTTATCATTTTTTTTGATTCATGTGATAACTCTGAAGCTTTTTCCTTAAACTCTTGGAAACTGTGTATGCTTTGTATGACCTACACAAACCCTGATAGAATATGTAATGTGAAGAGAGACTTCAAGACAACAACCATGTCTTACGTTTAACTCACACCTTTTTGATTCCTTTTGGATTGTTGTTTTGGTTACTTTTCTATCATTGTTAAGACAAAATACCTGATGCCTAAAGTGAAGTAAGGAGAGGTTTATTTCTTACAGTTTTGGGGGTTTCAGTCCATACTCAGCTGGCTCCAAGGCAGGGTGGCATGGCTAAGGGGCAGCCATTCTTGGCGGCTGCAGGTGGCAAAAGCAAAGCAGGCAAAGGAGGGAAAAACACACCCCATTCTGACCCTTCATTCACACCCTACGTTCTGGAAAAACACACCCACATTCTGACCCTACATTCACACCCTCTGGGCGGATACAGAACTCACACTGCCAATCCCAGCAGTAGACAACAAGTCAATCACAAAGGCTAGATTCAGTCACTTCCATGACTACATGAGGCTTGGGGGGGGCCATCTATATACAAACCATAACATTCCACCCCTGGCCCCCCAAAGACTTATGTACATCCCTTATACAAAAGACATTTAGTCATCTCCATGAGTTGCCAAAGTCCTAACAGTTTCAGCATTGCTGAAAAGTCCAAGTCCCAAGTCTCCTCTGAGATCTAAGGCAGACTCTTAGCTGCAAGCCCCTGTACAAATGAAACAAAGTTAAACACTTCCAACATGTAATGGCACAAGATAGACATTACCATTCCAAAAGTTACAAATGGGAATACAAAGCATTGGAACCAAAGTAAGTCCAAAATCCAGCAGGGTAAATGTTAAATCCTATAGTTGCTTGTCCAGCATCTGAAGCAATCTTTGGCAAATTGTGAGCGCCAAAGGGCTTGTGTGGTTCCACCCCTATGGCACTTTTAGTTCCCACAGCTTCTTTCTTAGGCCCACTCTTTGCAGCTTTCCTAGATGATCCACGCTCCTGGCTTTTTCAAACTTCTGGGGCCTCCACTGCATTGTTGACTACACACTCACAGCTTCACACACTGCCCTCTCAGGGGCACACCGCCTGGCCTCTCAGGCCGTCTGAAATTGGGGTGGATGCCTTTTCAACCTGAGAACTTGTGCATTCTGTGTGTACCTAAAACCAGCACCATGTGAATGATGCCAACGTCTGCTGCTAGCTGGATCAGTAGCCAGGGTTTCCTCTCTCTTGGCTATAGAGGTCGAGTGCCTAGATCACTGGGCACTCTGAACATGATTGTGAGGAACAGATTCTCCATATTGCTGCCATTAGGGAACCTCGTGTGGCCTCCACTGCCATTCTGGAATGTGGTGCTCTGAGGTTTTCTCCTCAAAGCAAAGTCTTCCACCTTTGTATCTTTGAGGCTGCAAAGGGTGGAGACCCCATGCTTCCCGGGATGCCTCCAGGCCATCTTTTTTATTTCTCTGTTCCTTCTCAGCAATGGAGGTTTCAGCTGTATCTTTGCAGTCCACAGCTTTCCGACCAAACTCACAACATTTTAAATCACCATGCTGGGCTCTTTGCTGTTGATTTCCAATATAAATCTGGCTAAAAGCCCCCAACAATAGCCATGTCACCACCTCAACATTTGATTGCTTGAAATTTCTTTTGCCAGATTAATCAGGCCACTGCCCTTAATCTCAGTTTCAGGCAAAATCTCTGGACATGAGCAGAATGTAGACAAACTTTCTGCCAAGCCATAATACATATCATCTGGAGTCCAACAACCAATGCAGTCCTTCTTTTCAGCAGAAACCTCCTGAGCCTGGTCTTTACTGGCAGGCTCTCTATCAGCCTTCTGGTCCCCTGAGCTCTGACCAGAATCTCCCATGCAAAACAGCCTAAGCTGTTCCAGCTATATGCATTCAGGCAACATCTCTGAACCTTTCCAAATTCTTCCCACAAGCCATTCCCAAAGGCTGTTGAGCCACATGGTCAGGTACAGTCATAGCAACAACGCCACTCCTGGTACCAAATTCTGTCTTGGTTATTTTTCTCTCATTGTTAAGACAAAATACCTGATGCCCAAAGTGAAGTAAGGAGAGGTTTATTTCTTACAGTTTTGGGGGTTAGTCCATACTCAGCTGGCTCCAAGGCAGGGTGGTGTGGTTGAGGGGCAGCCATTCTTGGTGGCTGTAAGCAGCAAGAGTGAACCAGGCAAAAGAGGGAAAAACACACCTCTATTCTGCCCCTACATTGTATGTCAGCTCCACCCCTGGGCGGGTGCAGAACTCACACCACCAATCCCAGCACTAGACCACAAGTCAATCACAAATGCTAGATTCAGCCACTTCCATGACTACATGAGACTTGGGAGGTGGGCATCTATATACAAACCATAACAACTGTATAATTTCTTTTTTGTAAACCAGATTTGTGTTTATCATGAAATTGTAATTCTTATTCTGAAGAACATGTTGAATAACCAGTTTGAAGTTTGTGACATTTAGAGGAAGATTGGGAAAATTGTAATATGTGAAATTTGACCCAGGTTTGGAAAAATTTTCCCTCAAGAATATAATTGGAAGACAATGTGGCATATAATTTTATTAAATGTAAAAAGTTATAGCAACTAGATATGGATTCATTTATTCAAATGCTTGCTGCATTTTTAAGCTGTTCACATGTGGACAGTTTTATCTGAAATCTGTATTTTCAGGTACATATTCTCAAGAAGTATGATTTATTTGTCTTTATCCTAAAGTTCCAGAAGTTAAAAGAATAGCTGACTATTACTTTTTTTGGTGGTCCATTCACTGGAATTTTTTCCCTGTATTTTAAAAATTTAAAGTTTTAAAATTTTATCATAGTTAAATTTTTTGGCTGGCTGTGGTGATGCATGCCTATAATCCCAGAACTCAGGAGACTGAGGGAGGAGGATCGCTGTGAATTCAAGGACAGTCTGAGCTACATAGTAAGACCCTGTCTCAAAAAAAAAAATGTATATATGTATAAATTAATTAATTTAAATTTTCCTTTTGATCTCAGAACATACTTGCCTTTAGTTACCCTTTCAGGGTATCAACTCTAATTGTCACTATGTTACATTAATTAAATGCTGAAATATCTTTTAAATTATATATATTCTTTGTTAAAACTGACTTGTTCTAATTTATCGTATTAGAAGCCTAATGGTAGCAGATGTACTTTTAAAGAAAGTAGATGATGAGTTGATATTTCATTCGGCTTCCAATGTTATTTTCACTGCCAAATATTTTGGGCTAGATTTTCAGAGCACATTTTTAAATCTTAAGTTAAAGTGTTGGAATGTAAAATGGCACAGAGAAAATATAAGCATTTAAGAAAATTAGGTCAGAGGGTCTGCTGAAGCAGAATTGATAATATTTGTTTTATGGTAAAATTTAACTAATGCAGTGTTTTCCAAAGCCATTGCCAATAGCGCAGAACAGGTCCACTCTGAGCTGTATAAGTGTCTCTGTGTATAATTAAGAAACTCCTTTAAAATCATTAGCATTGACTTACAAATAGTTTAATTAGCTTCTTCCTCAAAAGGCACCAGATCTGTTTTCATTGTCAATTTTAATTTTCAGAAGAGCCTTTCTTTTCTTCTTGTAATCATCAGGATACAGGGAAGAAAAGCTTTTTTTAAACACCTCTTTCTAATTCAGTACTTCTTCAACACATATATTGAACTAGTGGCCTAAACACTTTTTAAACCAAGAAAGATTTATTAGACTATCTACATGGGTCATTTGTAATATTTTTCTTTCACTGACTTTGTGAATCTTTAGCATCCTTTCAGCAGTATCAGCATCACCTTTGCTTCAGGCTTGGTCCTGGGTTGTGTTGTATACAACTCAGTAGATTTAAACAGTAAACATTTTTAATCTTCACTCAGTCTCTGTAGGTTCGGAATGCAGGAGTAGTTCAATTAGTTGGTTGAAGTTTGGGGTCGCTCACTGGGTTGCAGTTACCCAAAACAGGTTCTGTGGTGGCCCAGGGTTATCCCAAGGTGTCTCACTCTCATGCCTTCCTGCTGGCTTTCGGCAGGGGACCTCAACCCTTTGCCCCTGGATCTCTATGGAGCTACATGAGTGTTCGTAAGATATAATGGCCTGCTTTGCACAATGTCATGTGACCTGCCCCCCAAATAGAGGATGACACTGTGCTGTCCTTTTAATGAACTGCTCTTGAAAAATCAGTCATTGCTTTTTCTTTTTTGGTACCTGGAATTGAACTCAGGACCTTGTGCTTGCCAGGCAGGCACTGTGCTGCTGAGCTACACCCCGGTACCTCACAGAGTCATTTCTAAACACACTGTGTCTATTAGAAGAGAGTCACTAACTGCAGTCCACATTCAAGAATAAGGGAATAAATCAGACTCACATGTGTAAACATCATATTGTCTTCCAAGTGTAAAAAACTGAAAGAGTAAATAAGATCCAAAATGTACGATAGATATTGTGAAAGTGAAAGAGGAAGAAACTGCTCAATAGGAAAGAACAACCAGAATGGGGGTACGGCAGGGAAAGAAAGAAAGGAAAAGATAGAAAATTGTACTCCTAATTTCTTCATCAAAAAGAAGTTTGTGCTTTCATTGATCATTTTTTCATAACTATATCTTGTAATCTGAGCAACTACTTTGAAGATTACAATACACAATATATTAACCATTATTAATCTCCAAAATAAATAAAGTAAAACAAAACAAGAGAGGAAGAATGAAATAATAATGAAGAATCATGAACATATTTTAAAATTGCCACACGGTACTCTCTAAAAGTATTTACACTCCTTTTCTAGATTACCTTATCTACTGCTATGGTTTTCTCTCTCCTACCTCCTTTCTTATTCCCTTCCTCTCTTTTTATTTTTTCCTTAAGTGCTAGGGGTTGTACCCAGAGCAGTCCTCTACTGAGTTACACCATCAACCTCTGTCCACTTACGATTATGAAATTGATAGATTTTTCTTCTGAAAAATAGACTTTATAGACTTGTACATTGGTTCTTCAGCTCATGAATTTAATTTGTTCTATACTTTTGGAAAAGTCGGCCATGTTTCTGTTTGTGTGGGAAAAACGGCCACAGTCGTGTTTGTCACCCAATGCAGTATGCAAATAAAACCAAAGTTTTGCCAAATGCTTCTGTTCACAAACAAATCATTTGCAAAGAAAAGCGTTCATGAGCAGAGGTACCACTGTACATGCAGCCTCTTGCTAGATTTTGCTTATCGTTGTAGTCTAACCATTTGCTTATCCAGAATCCTCCTGCTCATTGTCACTCTTTTTTTTTTTGGTACTGGGGATCAAACTCATGACCTCGTGCTTGCCAGGCAGGCGCTTACACCACTGAGCTAAATCTCCAGCCCCACCATCACTCTTTTATTCACTCTTGTGTTCAGTTAGCCATCAAATCGTGATTTTTCGGTTCCTAAGAATGGATCAAATATGCTTTCTGTCCTTAGCTATTTAATGTAACTGTCTTCTCTCATCTTTACTACTACAAGATAACTTTGTAATCTGCTTTTTTGTTTGTTTGTTTGTTCTAAAAAAAATCTCTAGTAGAATTTTTACTTTGTACATACATAGGGCTTGGAATAAGCAAAGTATAAAGGTGAGAAAATTGAAAAATGAATTCGAATGTAGACAGTTTCATTGATGCTTTTATAATTGCAACAAAGAAATAGGGCAGGACAAAGATATCATTTCTGTAAATGTTCGGTGCCCACTGATATCACAAATTCTACATTCATTCTTCCTCTCTTTTTCTCTAGTGTCCTCTTTGAACTATTCGTGTATTGCTGTGGTTTTAGGCTGTGTACTTCTCCTGAATTCTAGAACTTGACTGACTCATGAATCTGACTGTTGGACATACTCAGATTTTTTTTGATGTCTTAAATTCAATATGTGTGAAACTAACTAATTATACTGTGCCAACTGACTCCTTATCCTGTATTCTGCGATTGATCTCTTACTTATTCTTATTTTAAAACGTTTTCCTGTGATCTTATGTCATGCACAACAGTCCCTTCTTTGAAAGGCCCCCTCTAGTGCCCTCTGGTTCTAACCTTCAGAAGTTTCTGATGCCTGTCCTTGGGACCCAGGAGAAATTACCTGACCCTCGTTTGGTCTCCCGTTTCTGATCTCTGTCTGCAGTGACCCTGACATACACTTCCCAGTGTGTCATCTCGGACCCCACCGAGCAGCTCACCAGCTGGGGAGGCGCCCAAGGACAGGGAACAAGAAAAATTGTCAACAACAGAATGACTGCAGGCTTCGAATAGGAGGAATTAAAACAACACAGGGAGCTCTTCCTTCCTCTCTTTATTGGACGTTTCTTTGTACTTGATTTCCTCACAGTTACTCTGTGATCAGAAGGACTTCTCTGAGGTGGATAACTGACGTGGAATTTAGAAGCTTCCTGGGGTTCTGGCTATCCTTAGCTGAAAAGCTTAATTTTAGTTTTTGTGCTTTAGTCATTCTTAGTCAGTGAATAGTTCCGATGTCCAGCATCCTACCGGAAAGATATCGCATTTCACATCTAACACTGTTCTAATTTATTCAGCAAATATTTGTCATGCATCTAGTAAGTGACTCTGTGATCCTTGTTACGACAGATTGCTTTCATGGGACAAAGGTGGGCAGGACCTCAACAAGGCACTGTCCTTATCTGCTGCCTTTGCTCCACATAACTTTGCCATGGCCACTATTGCCACTATTTTGTACAATACTGCACAATGCCCAGTGGAGCATGAAATAGACTGGCCACCTGGTTCGAATTATTCACATTTTTCCTGTCGTGACCCTTTTTCTCTTGTAACCAAATCATTTCTTTTGTAGCACGATAACTGAGTGGTAAAAACTCTTACTTTTAACCTAAGCTATTTCTTTCCTTTGGAGTTCAGTGGCTCATTAAAACATTTAGCAATATAATTAAAAGTAATTTAAATAGCTAATTATATAGTGTTATAGTTTCCATTTATACATGTCTTTAAATAAAACATTCATCATTTACTGAGTGTAATTTGTCATTGGGTTACTGAAACAAATACAATTACATGTTAAATGTAAGAAAGTTCCCACAAATCAACCCTAGATCTTGTAAAATTTGCCATATACTTTTGAATCATACTTACAGTTCCAAAAAAGAAACATGGAAAATTTGTGCCTCTATGTTTTATTTGACATTCCATCTGTTTCTTGTCTGTTTCTAAATCATATTTTTGACAATGAAGACCCAGATTAAAGCTATGTCAATGTTTTGGCAAAATTGACTGATGAATTTAATCAGCTAAATTGTCCACTTAGTCTAACAAATGCTTTGACAGCATGATTTGCTTATGTTTTTTTTTTTTTGCTTGTTTGTTTTGTTTTGTTTAATTAACTTTTTTTAACTTAATTGACTGGCTAAGTCAACATAGCATAGCCAGATGAATTCAATGTTTGGAAGCTGTTCCAAGGTAATTTTTCTTAAATGTCTACACCATAGTTAAGAAACAACTTCTCTTACAACAAATGTGCAAAATCTACTATAAAACACTCCAAAATTTCTGTTTGTCTTGACTTTTTGTGAAGAAAAACACACTTATAATCCAATTTCAAGTGAAAAATCTTAAAACTAGATCTTTGAATTAGAGCATTTGTATTATTCAATAATTCCATTTTTAAAAAATTTAAACACATTAATGAAAATGTCTTTTTTCATTCAAATTACATCTTTGTATTGAGAAAGACATCATGTTTAAACAGCAATTCAATTTTCATGATGAGCAAGTGTACTTGTTTAAGGAACAAACAATAGAAATTCAGTTTCTCTTTCTTGCAAAAGTACACTGTCAAAATGTTGGCTTAAGAGCAAACTTTAAAATAATGTAACACCCAATGCGTAAGTATGTTAACTGTCTTATGGATGTGCTAGGTCAGGTCAGGCAGTGGAGGTGGGGGACACAGAGACAGAGAGAGGTTGAAGGCCAACACAGGGAATGACGTGTTTAGTGAAGCCCAGAGGACTGTAACCCAGTGACCTGCTCAGGAGGTATGTGTAGAGCCCACGTTACAATCGTTGTTGTTGTTTTTCCAAAATTATCATAGAAATGAGGAAAACACTCATGTCATTCTGAATTTTGTAATAATTTAGGTACATTTCAAAACCTGAATCAATATATTGTTTCAAGTTAAAATATGTATAGTTATAAAATTTATCTTTTTCCCACTTCTTGCCTCCTCCCTGTGTTTCTCCTTCCTTCTTTTCCTCTCATATTTCATGCTTAGAAACACAAAAACCACACACACAGACAAACACACACACAAGCACAAACACACATGCAAAAAGTTGGGGTATTCATTTAAATACATATTTTTATGTATGTGCACATTAATGAGTTAACTAACACTGAGAATTTAACCCATCACGTAAGTTCCTCCATAACTGATTTGTTTGTGTGGAAATTGATGTACTTGACAATGGGTAAACACTTCATTTAGAATTTAAATTATATGCTTTTAAAGACTTGTTTTTTTACAATTAAACATTTGACTTTCTTCCCATAATGTGCTGACATGAAAAGAATTTTCTGCATAAAAATATTGATGCTTATCAAACGTCTAACATAAAATGGCCTGGAAAAACATTTGTCACAAATGTAAAGGCCAAATATTTAGTTTTCTTGCCATATAGAGAACTTTTACAATAGCAAACCTTCCATAAAAGTGAGCAAGCAATTCAAAGATTAAAGAAATATAAAAGGTAGAAAACACAGAAATGCACTGAATTGTAAGTAAAAATAAAACATGCCATCCCATCAAATTTGCAAACTCTGAAGGAATTGATAATATTTAATTTTGAAGAAAGTAATTACTAGGGCCGGGGATCTAGCTCAGCGGCCTAAGCGCCTGCCTGGCAAACGCAAGGTCGCGAGTTCAATCCCCGGTGCCGCAAAAAAAAAAAAAAAAAAAGTAATTACTATTGGAGAACATGTATACTTTTATTGTTTTTTGAAATCAGCTGATACTCGCTAAATTTTAAATATATTTATTCTTTGATCCATCAACTTAACTTGCAAAAATGTACCATAAAATATATTTAGATGATGATATTCTTTCCAAACTATTATTTCCAAGTTATATAGGCGTGATTATACTTCCTCATAATATTACAACCCAAAAACATTGAGATGTTCCTAGATGCTGATAGGACATATTTTATTTTATTATAAAATTATCATTTAATAATTATATTATTTATTAGATAAATTTATTAATGTTATTTGATTAAATATATATTATGTATTTATTATTGTAATGATACATGATGGATTTTTTCATTTCCAGGTATTGATTCCTCCATAATTTATGGGTCCATATATACAGATAGAGTATATTTATATATGTAGTTAAAATCTACCCATAATAATTGCTGTAAAAATGAAGGAAATAATATCCAGAAATGAAAAGATTTTCATCATACATCATTAAATTTATAAAGAAACTAACCCAAAGTGTCAAACAACATGTATGACATTGTTTCTGTAAAATTTACCTGAGTAAAATGTACAAGAACAGAGTGGGGAGTCCATGTACCGTGTGTTTTTGCATAGAAAATGCTAATAGATTGCCAGATTGTAATTGGTTCCCTCTTTATAGTGGAGGGAGAGTATGGTAAGGGAGCTAAAAGAAAATACATTTTTCCATACAAATCTTTTTCTTAAAGTGCATATATATTTCCACAGCTCAATTACGAAGTATGCTGATTATGTTATTGCCTAAAACAATGCAATTTTGAAAGGTGAAGTAACATATTCAAAGTCAACAACAGTGCCATTTTGTGGTTATCATCTCTTTAGAGTGAAACGAGAAAGTAACTCCTTGTGATTTACCTGAATATCCTATTCTATAAACTAGATGATAGGTATTTCTGTATAGTTGGAATCTCACTCACCAGCCAAAATTGTAGTAGAAAATTCAGAGCCCTTGGGCTGGGGATCTAGCTCAGCGGTCTAAGCGCCTGCCTGGCAAGCGCAAGGTCGTGAGTTCAATCCTTGGTGCCGCAAAAAAAAAAAAGAAAATTCAGAGCCCTTTTTTTCCACTTACAAGGAAAAAAAATGACATTTTCAAGAAATAATTGCTTTGTTAGATTTGGAAACAAAAATTGTAAGAAAGGAAAATAGCCGGTTTTGGTTGAAATTGAGAATCCTAACTGCTTTATGCCTTGCCTGAGCGAACCCCACACTGCAAACCCCTTGCCTGCCCACCCTGTGTGTGACCCTGACTTCTTGTTTCTCCCGCCCAGCTTTCAGCCGCGCCCCGATCCCCATGGCCGTGGTCCGCAGGGAGCTCTCCTGCGAGAGCTACCCCATCGAGCTCCGCTGTCCGGGGACCGATGTCATCATGATTGAAAGTGCCAACTACGGGAGGACCGACGACAAGATCTGTGACTCCGACCCAGCTCAGATGGAGAACATCCGATGTTACCTGCCCGATGCCTATAAGATTATGTCTCAGAGGTATGACACGGCTACCATTTCTGTCTGCAGTTATACAGTGTGAACTTTCACCATGGTACTATACATGGGTCAGAACACAAAGTGATGTGTAACTTGTGTCTTAGGATAACATGAACTAGTTCTTCAATACCTAGCTATTCTCCATATCACCAAAATGCTAATGTTAGAAATCACACTTGGGAAACACTAAAATTTATTACATCTTTTATTGTTGCGTTACCTAGTCTACATGTTATTATTTTGACAGTATTCTCTAGAACTGGATTCATTATCTGAAAGACTAAATGTATTTTCACCACTTTCAAAAACAAAATTTTCTCCAAAGGTTAAGTTAAAAATTAAAAGTCTTTGCTAACAGTTACTTCCTAGCATAGAGGAAAAAAGAGAAAATACAAATTAAATTAATGAATAATTTTTGTAAAAAATTGGTAATAATCCAGTAAAAGATTATTGATGAAGGGTTATTTGGCTTTTAAAAGCAATGAAAAAGCATTCATTTGCTATCTAGTATATGAAATTTAATACATTTAAACTATATAAAATATTACCTTACTAAAATAACAAATTAAAATACCTTATGATATCACTGGATAGAAAGAAAAGGTACTTGATTTTAATAAGTTTGGTTAATAGAAATCTATACTACAGAAGTTTAAATTTATATGCATATATATATTTTTTGGAGTACCTAGAATTGAACCCAGGACCTCATGCTTTGCCAGGTAGGTGCTGTGCCACTGAGCTAAATCCCTGGCCAGAAGTTTAAAATTATGATAAAGTTTTTTCTTTCATTTCTTACAGTACAGAGAATTGAACTCAGGATTTTAGAATGAGCCAAATGCTCAGTCCGTTTTCTACTGATTTTGAGATCAGGTCTCACTGAGTCATTAAGTTGTTTTAAATGGGCTTGAACTTGTGATGTTTCTGCCTCAGTCTCCTACAGTACTAGGATTACAGGGCTGTGCTACCGTGCCTAGGACTAATAAAATTTCCTGATAAATTGTGTAAGAAATGTATCTCCTAAGTATTTGTCCACTAGTATAATCTCTTCTGAGAAACCAGTGAAGTCATTCAGTGTAAGGTTTCTGACTTTTCTCCATGATAATTTTAAATTATAAGTGACTTATTTAGTGAATTCATTTCATTTCATTCAGTATCATGATCTTTTCATAAGGATTATTATTCAGGAATTTCTGTTCCTTCTATTATTTAAGAAGTTTGTATATATAGAGAAAACTGTAACAAGTATACAGCTAAACAAATTGAAGTCTAAAAATAAATACAGTAGCAAATGTAAGGCCCTGGGATCGATCCCCAGCAACAAACAAGCAAATATACAGTACATTGCAAGGAATGCCTTAAGAAAGCATTCTCATTTTTAACCATATATCTTCTTGGTACTAAAAATTCCATATATATTTATGTGTGTAAATAATAAATTGTCAATATTTAAAATTTATTGCCTAAAATATTAAAACAAAGTATCACATGCCAGGTTTTTGATGCTCAAAACATCTGAGATATTTTAGGGCTTTTGTCTGTCACTAAAGTCATGATGGCTCACACAAAAGAGAGAGTTGACCATGCAAGGATTTTACCATTAGGATTTCTATTTGATGAAGTTTCAGTTGTGTTTTTTTTTCATTCTTGTGTGTCTCTCTTCACCGTAATTATGACATACCCTCAATGTCTAAATGAATTTTGCCGCATGTAGGTGACGTAATGGTTTCTCAAAAGTAGTTTTCTGCCTTTGGTATGGATTGGGCACTAAGATTAGATTGTTATTTTTTATTTATTTCTCAGACAGCCAAAGGTAGGATTCTGTCTAACAGCTTTAGTGTAGGTTGAGGAAGAGATTTTCCTTTTCTGTGATTAGGTTTCCATTTAATGCAGTACAAACAGTGCCATCATTAGCTCTTGGATCTCTGTAAGATTTTCATTGAAATAGTTTTAATCATTTCGTTGATATTACTAAGTAAATCCAAAATAAGCCCTTAATCCTGCAATTATTAAAAAAAAATAATGGATGCTTTCACTATGGAGTGCATGCGAAAAGTGATAAATCTGCAGAATTAAATTGCTTTCCTCACCCAGAGTAAGCCCTTTGAGTAGGCCCTCCTGATGTTCTTGTAAGTAGAAGTTGTCAGTTGACTGAAATAACTGTGGCCATTTCTCCAGGGAAGGATGTTCCTCCCTTGCATTTGGACTATATTTATACTTGTCAAAAATAAATGTTTTTACTCTTGGAGAAAAGAAATTCATTGTGTCTTATGGGATAGGCCAGGCCACCTTGACTGCTTTCTGATAAACTTAGTCACGCTGTCATGCCACACACAGTGTGTTAAGTAATGCTAAGAGCAAATGAAGTATGATATGGCTATATAATATTAATAATTTGACAGATTCAGTCATAACAGAAACAAAACTTTTTAAAGGATTTCTTGAATTAATGTGTTCTTTTAAATTTACACTTGTATCAACAGACTATTTCAGGATCTAAATATTTTGATTAAGTTTCATGGGAAGATGATTACTGAGTATAAAAAGTCACATCACTGAATCTTTTCATACTTTTGTTAAAAAAGTCTTCATAACTTATATCAGCCTCACTTCAACCTCATACATTAGATAGGTATCAAAGGCAAGAAGAGACATGAGATGTACTTTAGATGTTTGAATGTACATTAAAAATGCACAAATTAAATTGTATACTATCATGTAAGTTGAATGTGAAAAATTTGAAACTTGAATTATAAAAGGATACCATATTTGATTCTCACATTTGTGCTGGACCTACCGAATCTGATAGTTCCTTAAGAAAAGTCACTTTCCTCGCTGCACTAATTTGGGACTGACTAGGGTTATTGTTCAATGCTAGAACATGTACAACTTGTCATCAAAAAATACAGTGAATATTAAAAAGTTTTAGAAATTATAGTAATGTGCATATTACCATGAATCCTCCTCAAAATATTCTGCCTACTTAGATATACACTTATTCCATCATTCTTGCCCTTTTCTTAAGCATTTCCTATTTTGTGAGTTTCTTTGATTGCATTTTCATAGCTGCTTCAGTATACTGATTCACAATATTTAACTTTTGTGGCTATTTTTAATTTGGGAAAGAGCCAGAGGTGGCGTGGTGCCAGATCCAATTAATAAGGTGGATGAGGACGTGTCGTCATGTCTTTAAGAGCCTGCCTTTCCCTTGCATGGCATGTGGTAGCAGAATTCATGGTAGTTTTATCACACATTGTAATATCAAAGAGGACTTCCAAAACTTCTTCAGGAAGTGGCAAGAATGGATAAGCGTGTTTGAATTTAATGGGAGTTTTTTGAGGGGGATTAATGGCAATCTGTTTTTTACCATAATAATTTTTCTACAAAAATTGAAACATTCACTGTATGTTTTGATAACACCTCATACTTAGCATACTCAGGGACCTGGATTCAACTTTCAGCATGTGTACACGTACACACACACACACACACACACACACACACACACATATGCTCACTCAAAGATTGCTAAAATTGCACTGACTGTTCTCAAATCCACAGATTCTCATGCCTATAGCCCATCTCTGAATAGACTTTACTTTTCTTCTCTAACATTATCCTACTGCTAAAGTATTTGGTCAAAAATAAGAATGCATTTACTTATCCTTCCTTGAACTTTTAACCTTCATTAGCTTCATCTATAGTTCTTCTTTTTGCATCTAAATGTTACCATATCTGTATTATCACACAGTTGTCTTTGTATCTAGCATAGGCTTTTAGAGGACAAAACTTTACTGATGTTATGTAAAACCAACTTTTAATTTTTATATGAAAAAATATGTTTTCTAATTTTATCATGCCTCTTAAAAGCTTTCTTCACTCTGTTATGTTTTCTGTTCTTTGTAATTTATATATATTCATTTCAAAGTTTTTTATTCACACCTAGTTTTGGAATCTAGATATGAAAATCAACTGGATAACGTAGAAATTTTATATTTGGAACTAAATTTTCTGTCTGCAGCTATTAATGGGAATATTTCAATTATTAACTCAGACTACACTTGAAAATTTATAGGATACAGTTCACTATGATTTACTTGTATGTAATGTGTAAATAAATCAGCCATGGTTCCTGCCCACAAAAGTCAATTTCTTACAGATAAAAAGCCCACAAGTATATCACTCACTCAACATTTTATTTTTATCTCATTTGCATTTATTGAAATCAGAGGATACTATGGATAATATGAAAGAGTACGTCATTGGAGAGGAAATAGTAGAGCTTATCCTTCAACTATGATAGCATTTCTGGAATTAGACAAGAGCAAAGTGATGCTAGATATGTAAGTGGAAAAACACCGTAAAGGAACACAAGGGAACAGATCTATTCTCGTAACCCCTCACCCTTCCTTTGTGTCATGGTGCACTTCTGCCATGAGTCTGCCACCACTTACTCTCCCTTAATCTTCATCCTCATGTCCCACTGCTGGGCTCAAGACCTCTTCCTCTCAAGGCCTTCCTTGTAGATCAGGTATTCATAATCTTCAATAAGCTTGTTTTTGCTAGATAATACCCCAGCTTGAATTTCTTCATTGGAAAGGAAGGA